>JABXWE010001131.1:0-87232 GCA_014611495.1 Limonius californicus
AAGTCGTAATAAACATGGGTTCTAATATCAACCGTTTTCAAGATACAGCCAAATTATTTACGCAGAGTAGGAGTGCAAAATCGTATTTATCACGTCTGCTATGGAAGTGGATAAAACAACATTTATTTGAGTTTCTGTAAGTGTCAATATTGTTATTGTTGTTGTTGGAATGTGTATACCAACGCGGAAATGGCACATATGCATTTCATGTATGGTAATATTATTACTATTAAATAACTAATCATAAAATTATTTTACTTGTATCCCATTAAAGAGACAAAACGTACTTCCTGGTTTACTTGTCTAGTGTTACTAAACTCACAAAATAAATCTTCGGGTTTTAACAAACCTTGTTATGTTCATTTGATTGTGCCACTTCGTCTGGAAGTAATATTCTAATTGCCGCTACCTAGGAATTAAAATTTCTATTTTAATTGCCGTTCTTATGTCGATTACAGTTTTCGTTATTTTTCCTTTAAGATTAATTTATGAGGGGCCAATTCCGCAAAGCCTTGAAGTTTCCCTTTGTAGGCTAGATTTGGCGATTAATGTTTTAATTAATTAATTAATGTCTGCACCTGACCCTGGACGCTCTCTGCGAATTTACGTTTTAGATCTTTCCAGAACAATTTCATCATATTTCTTCATGTGGTGTAATATTTTTGACCGACGCATGTTCGGGTTGCGTTTAGCTCTTCAGTCAGTCTTCCACCTTCGACTCCGGTCTACCACGTCCGTCTACGGGGGCCGTTAAGAAATTAAGTACTGCAGGGGCGGCTTATGTTTTCGATGGGTTTCCATCGCGTGTAGTTACGTATCGCTGTATCACCGTGGAGTGAACAGAATATCGGCAAGTGTCGGATTTAAAAAAGAACACGCTGGAGTTTTTATCCCTGGAAAGGCAATTCATTGCGAATTTGCGACAAATATTTCGGCTCGAACTTCTTCCGAAGTCGTCTACCTTTTTCCCGGACCTGAAAATACCCCAGACTGTACCTGCATTTGGAAAACAACCCTCAGAATTGTGCCTGCCTTCATCAAAATTCAAGGTAAAGGACCGAATTTTCTTGTATAGTGAAAAAAACCCTTTTACGCGTTACCTTGCAAAATTCTAAGTGATTGGACCTTTTTCTTTATGCAACAAGAAGCGACCTTCAGTCGCCGATTGTCCTTTTTTGTATTACTAAATTTAAAGAGTAAATATATATACTGTGTTATTCGTGTAAACTCCGACGCCACTGGTCACGTAGTCGTTTGGACAATTTAAATAACGTACGCCAGCGACGGCGAGTCCCTCCTCTTGAGCGCTCAAATTAATTATTTGTAATATAGAACTATTAAATTACCATTTGCCGTCATTTTTGTATTGTCATCTCCAGTCGTTTAATTATAGGTGTTTTAAAATTCATTACATCTTTCATTATTTTGTATTTATATTTGTATGTGCATGCATTTTGCAAGCTTTCTAAACAGGAGGGAGGCACAATAAAGGTGAGTTCGATTCCCGTAAGCTGCTGGCTTCTCGGCCTTCCACGAGAACCTGCAATCAGCTGTGATTTGGAAGGTGGCGCCCGCTAATTTTGACCTATTCGGTACACAACCAGGAAGATTTGCTCCCGTAAGCAATTTCCGCGAACCCCCCTACTCCTCTGAGCTAAGCTGCAGACCTTTTTCCACCTATCCGGTTGCGGGTCGACGAAAAAGCTCGTTTGGCTCGTAACAACCTTTGCAAATTTTGTATTCGTATTTGCCTAACACTAATAAATTACTAACATCTCATTTTAATGCATTAAAGCCTTTCATCTTTGCTGACGCGGGTTTTAACAGTTAAATATAGATAATACCTTGTACTTGTAAAAGTTTCTGGCTTCTTATACAAAACCAATATTTTGTTAAACTTTCCAGAATCTTTAAGTTTTTTCTCGAAAACACTTTTAGGGAAAGAAATTTATAAAATCACAAACGGCAGTTTAATGCGAAAAATCTTGAATTATTATTTACATTAATTTTTCAGGGGTTTTAACTATAAAAATGGCAACCAAAATATGTAATACTTTTAAAATATTCTATAACTATTCTAAGAGTTTTCTTGATGTCAAAGTCAGAAAGAAGTAGAAAATAACTTTTTTATTTATTTGAAAACTTATCTCAAAGATCTACTAGTGACTCAAGGTAAACTAAAATTAGAGTTTCCTATAATTACCGCACCTAATTGAATAATGTCACACAACTAATTGGAGCGACTGTGCGATAAAACTTATTATTTACTTTTTTATCAATATCTAGATATCGAAGTACAATCGAAAAAATGGCCACGCTTAATTTTCTAATTGTTTTACCCTCCGAATCAAATCCTAAAGCACGATCGTCAATTTTGAGACATCCTGAATAAGAAAGGTTTTCTTATTTTAGTTAACAACATTAATCACAATTTTATGAATCACACGGTGTATGTTATATTGCAAGCTATATTTTAGTTTTAGAGAAACTATTCGTACTGAGTATTTTAACAAACAATTTAAATGACGCCGTAAACAATTGCCGAGCTAAAGTACCTTAAACACAGGTATGTAGCGTCAAGTAATCAAATCTATCCTTAACTCCTACATCAACAATAGAGACAAGTTAATTATTGGCAACAAACAAACATGCGTCATTTCGTTTTTTATTGATCTTTAGTATTAGCACGTTTAGCGATAAATTCAAACGTATAACTACCGCATCGACTTGATTTTCCGCTTAGTAGTTCTTAAAATTAACGGAAAAGAAGAGTGTAAACTCGTAATACTTCATTGTTGTGCTACAAAAGTTGTACTTTAATGCCCTGTGCGATGTCGGTCCCTTACAAGTTTTTTCAAGTGCTGTTTGTTCTAAATAGTGTGCTTTTAAATGTAGCACAAGAACAAGTGCAATTTAGTGCAATAAGACAATGGAAATATTTAAATTACACGTGGCCCAGTGCCAAGACCTTACAAACAGCCATACTGGATGGTGATTATAACTATACAAATATAGTGATTGCGGGAGTTTCATACTTTGACGGCTGGTTTTACCTAACTATGCCAAGAATGAAACATGGTGTTCCGGCAACTTTAGGCAGAATTTCAGCGATTGAAGAAAAAGTCATTGAACCGCTGATTTCTCCGTTTCCTTCATGGGCAGGAAACAAAATAGGAGACTGCAACGCACTACAGAATGTACAAAATGTTGAAATTGACGCTAATGGACAAATGTGGATTCTAGATGGAGGTCATATTGCTTCATTAACCGAAAAGCCTATTAAGGACTGTTCACCAAAACTACTAATTTTTGATTTAAACAACAATACAATCGTAGCTGTACATAGATTTGCCGATACAGTAGCTGCCAAAAACGGTAGTTTCTTATATGACCTGGTGGTAGACAATAATTTTGCATATATAACTGATAACAGTAGGTATGATCCAGGAATTATTGTATTTTCAAGACAAGCAAACCGCTCCTGGAAAATCCGCCATTCAAAATCCATGCAAGCTGATCCTGCATCTAAAGCTTTCACAATAAATGATGTTCCTATTTCAGCTCCAATTAACATAGCAGGAATTGCAATGATGCCCAACATTCAAGACAGTAAAACAGGCAATACTCTAAACGAAGACAAACAAATTTTCTATTGTCCTATATCAAGTTTTCACCTATATTCCGTGAATTCTTCAGTATTGCGAAACGAAACTAATTCAAACAACAACTCTGATTATACTGGAGAAGTAATACTTGTTGGGTCGAAACCTTCGCAATCGGATGGGATGCTTATGACCAACGAAGGGGTTCTTTATTTTGGACTTTTATCCGACAACAGCATTGCGAAATGGGACACAAAGACTCCCTTTTCTTCTGGTCAACAAATTCTGACGCGGGATCCGACGTACATACAATGGGTTAACTCTTTCACGATGGATCTCAAGGGGAATATAATAGTACTCACAAACACTTTGCAGAAGTTTATTTATGGGAAAGTTGATTTTAATCAAACTAACTTCTGGCTTATTTCGGCCTACATCGGACAAAAGAGTTACGTATATAATAAATCATCTTCCGGTGAAGAGAAAACTGGAACAAACACCAATACTGTCCATACGGTAATTTATAATACCACAAAGATCATCGAAAAGGAATTTATATCACCAAACAATGCGTCTTCATCGGCTGCAACAAACCAAGTAATTGCCTATTCGTCAACAATTGTATTGGCAACCTATGTTATATATTATTTCTAACTCATTGTTGAGCAGAAATTATGTTATTTGTGTTAAAGTAATTTAGTTTCTCCAGTTCTGTGGCTACACATATACACATTTTATTACATTTACCTTCAAAACTAGTGGCGTAACAAAAACGTGTAAGTGCCCATGCTAAATACGAATCATTCTAAATACAAAAGAAGGGTGTAATAATAGCACATTCGAATCTAAATTCAAAATAATGTAAATATTATTTTTGTTGACGGTACATATAATTAACACCAATTTGCTCCTTGAAAATAAACACCTTGGGAACAAACACTGCTTCTGCTGTTGATGATAACGTTTCTGGAAATACTTAGATCTTATGTTTTAGATGTTGTCTACCATCTAGTGATAATCTTGCAACTTGGATTTAATCCTAGAGAGGAAGAAGTCACGCTGGGCCAAATAGGACTGCATGGTGACTTTGAAATCATTGGAATTTTTTCTCGTCCAAAGTAAAAGTCATGTGCTTATGGGAAATGTTTTCGGGATACCCAAACGCAGTTCCGCATCCTACTGCCACTTTAAGCCTGTTGGAAGTAGTTTGTGCCGTAGTACACTAACCCAGGAGGACCGATGGTTTTAGTTACTCTCTGAGGCACCAGGGTAGTAGTGTGTGAGTGCAAGTGGTGACCGTGCAGATTTTTGCTTAAGTTTGAATACTATTTGGTCAGTACTCGTAGTTGTCCGCCACGCTGCTCCTCTCGCATGAAGTCTCTCTAGTTAACTGCGCGTTGTGACCGGGGGCATGGTCGCTATACACCACCCAAAACCACTGGATATAATAAAATACCCGACGTGATTTTACGTTTGAAAACGGCCACAATACCAGTCTGTTGCTGTATTTAACCAATTTCATTTACAGTTTATTTTTA
Organism: Limonius californicus; assembly: GCA_014611495.1. Taxonomy (NCBI): domain Eukaryota; kingdom Metazoa; phylum Arthropoda; class Insecta; order Coleoptera; family Elateridae; genus Limonius; species Limonius californicus. The sequence continues at coordinate 5,141 of JABXWE010001131.1, forward strand.
ATATTGACCATTGTTGATGTAGTTGCATTGAGAAGAACTGCGACTTAATGTATTCAAAATTAAGCCAGGGTCTACTTGATCACCTCTCGAATAGGCGCTCCACATAGTTCGTTGGTGTCCTTCGAAGGACACGTAAAGCCGTCAGTCCGGGTTGTCATATTATCATTGTTGGAGATTTTCAACCCCCAGGGAAAAATTATCTGAAAAGCTTTGGCCAGTGTGCGCCAGATGTGATACTGACTAGTTTAGTTACATCCAAGGTATCCTAGCTTAGAGTAGACTTTTGGCCTGTTAAAAATAAGAAGAATTGACGTTAAGCTATCAAATGCTGCACTACCAACTGTACTTCTTTAGTAAATTGCGAAAAACATGGATGTTATTTCTGAATGAATGAATAACTAGCGCCATCTGCTGGACAATAAAGTGTTAATGTTGCCATCATCTTTGAGTCAGAACTGTATTATATCTATTCACTTTGACAAGTTGCAACAGTATCATGTCTGATTTACACAACGTTTTTCCTAAACATTCCTTATGGATGATTCGGCGACCAGAAAAGCTATAATCTTTGAATAAAATGCGTCCATGAAGTTTGCCTTTTTTCAGCCAGTATATTAATTTTCTGGATAATGTTCAGTTGATTTTCCTTTTGTTCATCAGGTAAACTCTTGTGTACTACTACCTCATATATTTCCCAGTCAAAATGCGATGAACGATATTCTTACTCATGTCTACCTCGCTTGCTGGCTCATGTTTACCATCAACAGTATGTCTTCAGTCAACATAAAATACACTTTCGTTGGTATACAATGGTAATCTTCCATGAACCTCTACGGCACCTAAAGACCTCTGGCGGAGGCAATGCAGCACCTTCATAGGCTCTGCTTTACTGTTCAATCGTTTCTGACTGAAGTCTGACGGGCTTGGAACAATCTTTTGTATATATTTCTCTTCATTTCTAACAAGGTTGTTGAACACTCCTTTCGCTCCAATGATCAACTTGAAACCGGGTTCGTTGTGTAGCTAACTTCTTCGTTAACTAACTTGTAGTCGCCATAATGATGCGATGACTTTGTGTAAAAGAATTTTATTTGTATCATATTTTAAACTAGCTTCGCAAGAGCTGTAACGAGGAAATATTGTTACTAAATATATTATTTAGATAATAAACATTACAAATTTTACTAGCATAAATACCGGTCCAAAAGAAACATGTAATAGGGTTAATTATATACAAATATGTTTTCGTTTTTAATATAATTGTCATTCGAACTGTAAGCAATATTCCAAAGCAAGTATTTACATCTTTCTTTCTTTAGAATGTTTCTTCGAGTTTAAATTTTAGATAAGAATGTCTGTGATAAGAAAAAGTTTTCAAATATTTCAGTATTTTCTTGTTTTCAGATAATCTGTTTCTGAATGGTTTGTTGAAGTGTTTCATTTTTTGGGGCTTTTTCTTATGAAACTTTTTCTTCTCACCAAAAAACTATATTCTGTTTGACATTAAGGCTTTATTTAACCTTAATTTTATATTTATATGTTTTAATATTTTATAGCTGGAAAGCGATTGTTAAACCTAAACATGTAGTACTTAGAAAAAATATCAATCTTGTTAAATATATACATATAACATACCTGTGAGACAAGGTGTTTGATTTTATTCACACTTAAAAAAGAAACTATCATATATTTTTGCGAGGGCTAAAAAGACAATATCTGAAGATACTCAAAATTCAATGTAACTTCAATTCCTATGGTCCTCTGCCTTTTATTATTTACAGCATGTGGACTGCAAACCAGTGGGCTTCAAGCATATAGGCCGTCCCCATGAAGACGATTTTATATTGTTTTTGTTAGTACCAGCCCTCCAGTAGCTGCAGCAGACACCTCCAAGCATAGGCGCCGACTTTCAAAAGTTCTATGGGGGCGACAAATAAAATAAGTGCCGCTGGGGACTTGGACTTATTGTGGGGATTGGGAAGAACGGCTAAAGCTTTAAAACTAAGGGACAAAAACAATTGATACATGCAACTTTTACCTGGTTCGCCCTTTTGTCTTAGATTTCTTAGAATACACTTCCTGTTTACAAAGTATAGTTGGACCAAACTTTTAGTAGCTAATGTTACGCCGTTGACTTAAAGATAAGCTGCAAGTGTTAGGGTCGTTGCAGGTAGGTGATCAAGAACTTATTCAGGAAAATTTGTGATGGATAAATAAATATGTCACACAACCGGAAATGCTTAAAATAATACTTTATTTTTAAATTACATAAAATACACATTTGGTATGCTTTTCTAATATTATTAAAGGCAAATCTACATTTTATTTTATTTGTTTAATTTACTCGATGTCACTAAATTCTGAGGTATCAGAACATGAACCAGCCTTAAAGATGTGTTCCTCGCAATTTTTCAAATGTTTATCAATTTCACGAGCAGCATCTGTGACAAGACCCAGAACATTGTCGCTTAACCTAGAAAAAGTATTTTTTTTTCTGACGTTTGTGTTCAAAGTGCTCCACATCATTTGGATCGGATTAAACTCGCAAAAGTGGGTGGGGGGGATCTCGAAACATTATGGCCGTTTGCAAGGGAAGTCTCATCAACGAAATATGATTTTTTTAAATTCTGTTGTCTATTAGTTTTCACACAGCCAGGAATAGAAACATTATTTCCATATAAAAATTATATAATATGTGCTTATTTGTGTTTTGGTTGGGTATCTATTTAATTTATATTTTAATAATAATATAGACAATTTCAACAGGTATTTATTTTTGCTTGTTACATATTTCGACATACAATATGTCATTATCAAAATCATTTAATGTAGTAAACATTTGTAGCTACGGCAACAGCACATTGGATCTTGATTTCGAACTTGGCTCAGGTCTTCTATTTCAGAACTTCCAATAGCGGGGAATTTATGAGCTCAATTTGCTCATTCATTAAAGGTGTGTTTGTTAAAGTGTGTTTGTGAATTTGAAAGGCTTCGAGTATATGAAGTGTAAAAATGTTATTATATTGTTTGATGTCAATGCTAGATTGTGTTTTTATAAGTGAAGAGTACACGGGAAAAACGATCTAAGTCACTTAAAAGGGTAAAATGAGTTTTACATGTCTACTTATAGTTTCAAACCTGCTCTTTCCAATGGTGGTATTGCGATGTGTGAAAAACCGATCAACGTCACGTTAAATCCAGCATAAAAAATGCTGGGTTTATGAAAAAGGGATCTAAGTCCACGCGTTGTATGCGAAAACGATCAAAGTCCACTGCAGCCAATCACACTGTTTTATACAAACCGGATATGACATGCAGCCAGTGTTATTTTTTGATGCTTGAGTTGTTGTGACTACCTGTAAAATCGTTACAAACATAAATCAATAACATTAACTTGGTGTATATTTTTTGTGTTGTGTTACATTAATTTGGTGATAGAAAAATACAGTAAGAATGGGTGACAGTATTGAGTCTGCAGGAAGCGATAACAGTGACAATGAACCACAAATTAATTTAACACGTAAACGAAAGTCGTATGGTCGTGTAAAAGATGCTGCAAACGCAATCAGGAATCACACATACGAAACCGGAAAACCGTGTGGCTGCAAAAGATTTAAATGTTTTGACAACATTACCGACATTCAACAAAAAAAAATAATTAAGGCATTTAATGCAATGCACGACAGAAATGAACAAAATAATCATTTATGTGGTCTCATCGGTATCCAGAACATAACAAGGAGGCGCCCAAGGAAGAAAGAAATGGAGGCACGTTTGAGAGATAATTCTTTTATCTACAAGGTGAGGGTTGTAGATGAAGCATCTAAACAATTTAAGGAAATTCAAGTATGTCAGTTAGCTTTCATTAGCCTGCATGGAATTACTAATAGACGACTTATAACACTAAAAGGCTATTTACAACGCCATGGAGGTTCATGTCATGACAAGAGAGGAACGCATCAAAATCGGCCTCACAAACTTTCTCAGGAAAGATTGGAGAGTATACATAATCATATAAAGAGTTTTAAAGGTCGGAAATCTCATTATAGTTTAAAAGATTCGAGGAGAATCTATTTGCCCGAAACTTTAAATGTTAAAAAAATGTATCGAATGTATGCTGAAGAAAATCGTCTGACGAAACCGGTATCTTATGAAACATACAGAAACATTTTTCTGAAAGATTTTAATATTGGATTTGGTTACCCACGATCGGACACCTGCAGTAGTTGCGATGCATCAAAAATACAAGTAGCGTCATTGGCATCAAAACTAAGTGTGGTTCAAGCAGGCACTAAAGAAGAAGAGAGATTAAAAGAGCAGTTGAAGAAAGTGGAAACCGATGACAAACTGCGTAAGTTAAGAGTAGCAGCTTTCTACAAAAGAAAACGCCTTGAAAAAAAGAAGAGCAGAAAAAATAGTGACTATGAAGCCATTACAATGGATTATTCCAAGAACTTGCAAACTCCAAATATCACAACTAATGATGTGTACTATAAACGGCAACTGACTTTTGTTAGCTTTAACATCCATGTGCTGTCCACAAATCAATCAGTTTTTTACACGTACCCACAGACCATCGCCAAAAAAGGAGCTGACGATGTAATGTCCTTGTTGTACCATTTTTGCACTGAAGTTCTTCCTCAAAACGTAAGGCATTTGCGCATTTTCTGCGATTCATGTGCCGGACAAAACAAGAATTTCACTCTTGTAAGATTTTTGCACTATTTAATCCACGGAAAGCAAAGGTTTGACTCTATCGATGTCATATTCCCCATGAGAGGACACTCCTACATGGAGAGTGACAAAGATTTCGGCTTAATTAACCAAAAGTCCAATGCAGAAGTTCCCTCTCATTGGGTCGCAGTTTTTAAAGCAGCAACGTGCAAACCCCAGCCATTTGATGTGTATGAATGTACGCAGGAAATGTTTCATTCTTGGACGAAGTTTTTGTCACGCTTTTATAGAAAATCGTGTCCATTTCCAACCAGGCCAATTAAAATATTGCAGTGTTCTAAGGACCATCCTCGTATAGTAGCAATCAGAGAAGCAGCATATAACGCAGTAGCTGTAGAGTTTGTCATTATAACTTCTCGTAATTTACAATTTCCTCGAAATGCTGAACCTGACGCTCTTTATCATGCGTTACTGCCAATTTCTAAGCTGAAATACCAGCAACTCCAAGAATTGAAGGCGTTTGTCTCAGAAGAGCACCAGAGCTACTATGATAACTTACCTCAGAATGATGCAAATCGAAGTGATGACGAATTTGACGTAAGTACTTTGGTAACATTCAGTAACAAACTACAAATCACTTTATTTCTTTAGGTGGTGTAAACATGGACATGGATCGGTTTTTCATAAAATTTTTTACTAGAATATGTTAATTATTTTTTTATTCATGTGAAATGTTAAGTTTTTAGTTGTGAAGATGTAAAAGATTTATGCCAATATATTATGGAAAAAAAATAGAAGTGAAACTTATTTACAATTCATTCTATTACTATGTGCAGGGTATTAAATTTTAAAACTGAAATTACTCTAAAGTATATAAATGTGACTTAGACCGTTTTTCCCGTGTACCCTTCAAGTGTTTAGCGTAGTTAGATTTTTCTGGGTGTTTGTATTTTGTATGAACGGATGTATTCTTTGTATCTGGTATCAAAATTTCAAAATTGTTTGATCTATGTAAATATATATAATTACAATGTGAACAGCTTAATTTGTAAATACCTACCTGATTTTAATAAATCGTTAGTTCTATCTTTTGCGTTGAATAATGTGTTGAAAGTGTTTCTTGTTGTTTTGTAAATTACTTAAATATACTTCTTAATTTGCCTGGAATGGTAAGATGCATTATCCATCACATCACGCTGTTTGCCGCAATGTTGGGAACTAAAAATGTGCAAAACATCTTCAAACATTTCGGCGTTCATATATTGGTGGTAATCTGCGTTGGAACTGCTACTTAATGTTTTTTGCTGATAATTTCAAACAGTTGTTAACGAAACCATTTTCTCTACCAGCATGTATAATTATTATGCGCTGTCCTCTAGAAGGTGGTACATCTATGACGGTTTTCGCTGAATTATCAATCCAAGCTTTTCTGATGACGTCATGAGTATCATACCATGTACTTCATGAATTTCGTAATCACTAGCTTTTTTTTCTCATTCATTCATACTAGCTCCCCCCCCTCCCGGAACCGGTTTCGCACTACATCAGGGGGCTGCGAGCGTCCCTTGCACACTAAACATTCATGCAACAAGCACCCTAAACTTAACTAAACGAAATCTGGTCGCCCCAGTCGGGATTCGAACACCCCAGCCGATTAGCCACATTTCGCTGTGACCTCGAGTGGCAGCGTGTATCCGCACTACTCTACTGAGGCCCCTTTGTAATCACTACCTACAATTCTAAAACAGACAGATTTGTTCAGAAACTGAAAGATCAGTTGTTCATCTGCTATAATATTATAAAAAAAACTTAATATTTTTTATAAAGTTCATGTTAAATTTGTAGACTCAATATAGGTACCTACTAATAATTTCGTTTTGTATATTATGAGATGTCCATGTATATTTCAATCTATTTAGCCATGATTCTAGTTCTGGGACGTCTGTTGCTCTTAACTCCAATAACTACGTAAAATTAGAATTTTTGTCTAGTGAATACGTATATTTTATCCAGGTCCAGATTTAGGTAAAAAGCGATGAGCACTGCTTTCATATCAAATCATTTGTAAGTGCTAGTCTTGCTTTGCAATCTTTTGGATTTAACCCAAAATTTACCTGGTTGAGTTTTAAGCTTAATAATACAAAAACACTTAAAAAAATTATTAAATTTATTTTATACACGAGTATAATATAGAAATAGATACAGATATATGAATAGATATAGAAAAAAGGAAAAGAAAAAATTAAAACTTTTGTAATGTATATTTTTTGATACAAGGAACTATGCATAAGCGTATATTACAATTTTTACAAGTGTACCGAGTTTCTTTGCGAATTTTACGTTTACAACACATCTTTTTAGAGGGTGGTTTACTGAATTTTTCACTGGGCGTATACATAGTTGGGAAATACCCTCAATAAGACGCAACGGAGAATAGGCATCTTCAGGCTTTCTGCTTGTCACAGCTTGAGGTTTTGCTTTTTGGTATTTAGCAATTATTTGATTTATGAGCGCCAATTGGAAATCTACAAGTGGAATGTTTTCACCACTAGTCATCTTGTGTAAGACATGGGCATTTGGAAAACTCATATCCAGCAGCTGAAAAAACATTTTTTTGTACCACTTTATCGACTTTCTTACAGATTCTGTAGAACTAAGGAGCATGTCAGTTTTGTCTACAGACCCCATATTTGCATTGTAATCTATCACACATTTAGGTTTCTCAATTGGAAAGTCCTCTCTAGTTTTTTTTTTCGGTAGCCTTCATTTCATTAGAATGACGGGTAGTAAGCATTCTAACCTCTCGTTTATCTACCCATTTCAACCCCAACAAATTTTTAGTTTCATAACTTACGACCTGGCCTTTCGTTAATTTTTCTTGCATGGGTGGCAAATGTTTTCTAATTTTTTTCACGGTACCTCATGCGTTTGTATTTCTATCATGTAGCCATGAAAACAGAAGGGGCCTCGTGTACCAGTTGTCAACAAATAAAGAACGTCCTTTATTGAAATACGGTTCCACCGGGGTAAGGACAGTATTACCTGATTTTCCCAGTGCATCATCAGAAGTTTTAATTTCAGTTTTTACTCCTGTATAAATAATAAAATTAAGAATAAATCCGATCTCACAGTCACATAATACAAATAATTTAACACCAAATCGATGTCGCTTAGCAGGTATAAATGCTTAAATCGTAATCGGCCCTTGAAAAGCATCAAACTTTCATCAATGCGCAGATTGTTGAAAGGATGCATGACATTCCTGTAGGCTAACTTTAAGTGGTCTACAACAAACCCTAGTTTGAACAAAGGGCCTTCTTTATTTATGTCATTGTCCGAAAAATGTAACATATGCAATAAAATTAAATATCTGTCACGGGACATGGGCTGAGAAAAAATTGGTGTTGACAAAAACGTGTCAGTTGACCAATAATCGTTAAGTTTTTGTTTTTTAACTTGAGTCATGAGTAATGATTAATGAAAAAGCGAGAAAACATTGGTAACGCGGGATTTTTCTACTATGCCAGCATGTTCTATGGTGTATTTGTAAAAGTTATTAATTTGTAACACAATCTTGTCAATAAAATCGAAGGATATAAATTCTTCAAAATGTTTGGGGAGTTTATCAAGCTGTCGTCCTGACATCCTCAATCGGCAACAAAATCGTGAATTATCGTATCCAAGTTCCCCTTTCCCAGTTGAATTCTGAAATTTTTGGACGTATAGCTTTAGGCTCTGCTTTAGAAGTAGAAGCAACATTTTCATCGTCTTCGACTTTGTCATCATCAGAACTAGCGTTCTCTACATCTGATTCGTCATCTGAATTATCTTCTTCAGATTGCTCCATAGAAAATTCATCCTCACTGCCACTATTCATCAAAATGTCATTCAGCTCTTCTTCAGTGTAATATTTGCGGGCCATCTTTGTCTAACAAGGGGACCCTACGGCAGTCGGATTTTTGTAATTTTTCCTACTTATGGTACGTGAAGTTCAGACCTAGAACATTAATTTCCCAAAGCCATTCGGCGCCATATTCAGAAGTTCTCGAGAAAATCGACTTTGAAGTTTTTCGAGCGCTTTATGCGCACCGAGGGTGGGGGTTCGTTCGAACAGAGCGCGTGGTTCACTTGCTACTTGCTAGCGCTCGAGTCCAGTATTCGCGAGGACGCTGGTTCGAGTCTCACTTCGGCCACTTTTTTCTTCTCAAATACATATACTAATGTCATTGAAATATAAAAATCATCAAATCTATGCTAATTCAAAGATATATGATTATAATTTTTAATGAAAAAACGCACGTCTTGTTTTTTATTATCTCCTCTTTGAAATTGCGAATAAGCGACAAAAATAATATCCAGCAATAATATAAGTATTGATGGTTAAAAATTGATGTACACAGTGTAGAGTGCTATTTCTCAAAAAGGAGATCATCATCATCATCATAATAAAAAACAAGACGTGCATTTTTTCATTGAAAATTATAATCATATATCTTTGAATTAGCATAGACTTGATGATTTTTATATTTCAATGACATTAGTATATGTATTTGAGAAAAAAAAAAGTGACCGAAGTGAGACTCGAACCAGCGTCCTCGCGAATACTGGACTCGAGCGCTAGCAAGTGAGCCACGCGCTCTGTTCGAACGAACCCCCACCCTTGGTGCACATAAAGCGCTCGAAAAACTTCAAAGTCGATTTTCTCGAGAACTTCTGAATATGGCGCCGAATGGCTTTGGGAAATTAATGTTCTAGGTCTAAACTTCACGTACCATAAGTAGGAAAAATTACAAAAATCCGACTGCCGTAGGGTCCCCTTGTAAGTTGGTTTTATTTCAATTCAAATTTAGAACGGAAAACATTAAAACCGAGTATAAATAAAACGTTCTTTTGCATCCACTTATACATACCAGTTCAAATTGCTCCAAATAAACAGATTATAATTTCACAAAAGACTATAATTACTTATTTTAATAACGCACTTTTCTCTAGTATTTACTGTATACGAAACTAAACTAAACTGAATACTGAAAGACTGCCCTTGTCTGCATCTAAAAATAGACTGAATGGCCAAACAAAACGTATACACCACAATACATAAAAAATCCAACGTAATTATGATTGGCGCTTCTACAAGATTCTGAATATTTAGTTTTTTTTAATTTTTATGGGTATCCTTCGAGAATCTGTAATTTTTCCTTGCATTTTACAGCTAGCCTCCAACAGAAATAATTTACTTTGGGTCCTGATAAAAAAGCGTGGATTCGTACGGCTCCCGCAGTACAGTACCAAAAGTTTCAAGTTCCATGTAAAGTGTTGCTAACCAGATTTATATTAAATTTAAGCTCTAGGTATCACTTAAATGACTGCATATTCGTGGGGGTCCCGCAGTTAATGCACGAACAAGTTGCGCGTATTTATCCGGTTCCCGCACAGAAAATGCGAAAAAAAAACGGGTATATCCGGCTCCCGCAATGAAAATGTTGCTACAAAAAAATATTATTTTTCCTTACTTATTGCAGAAATAGCTATTTTTTGCATATTTCCACTCTATAATAGTGAGAAGTATATCCAAGGTAAAAAAATCATATATGGTTAATTTCATTTAAAGATGCTCATTTCTATCTTTTAATACTTTTATTATTTTGATATATACTTTCATTTTTTATTTCTAATATTACAGCTTAACTAAAAATAAAAATATTTAAAAATAGTTTCTGAAAATAAATCACCTTAAGAAAGCCAGTTTTTATCATAATAAAAACTGCTTACATTAACGCTCTGCAAGAATATTGCCACAAATCAAAGATAAAGTGGTACAAAAAAGTATATATTTTATGTATATAAAATGACGCGGCGACAATATTCTGGCAAAACTGCATGTTTTCCATTCAGCACAAACTTCTCCAGTTAGAGAAGTTTAGGTACATCAGTATTGCTAATCAACTTAAATTACCAAAATTATAAACAAGTTTTCTTGTAAAGAGAATATATGTGTGCATAAAAATATACGATATCAAATATTTGTGATGCATTTTTTTTAAATTCTGTTATTATCAAAACTGTCAATATTAAAAAAATGATATAAAAATTTTGATAGTATTCTTTATATTAAAGTGCTTTTAGTTTTAACTTTAGCTTTAAATTTAGGTCATTAGATTGCACTGGCTTGACGTTCGTGTGCTGCTGCAAGTGAAGCAATACATATATATATGATTTTACAAAACTATAACAGTTGCATTAGTAACAATTTCTTAGAAATATTATCTAACCAGAGTTTAAATATATATCATTCCACTGCAAATCCACAAGTCTCTTCAACAGCTTGCGTGAGTTTATCACAAAGCACTTGATATGAATCGTAAGGTGGAATATCTATCCTATTAAAGCAAGTATGTGCTTTGGGCAAATTTTGCGGCGACACATCTACGCAGTGAATAGTGAAAAGGCGGGGTCCTGCAGCCCCTGTGCTACCCTGTAAAGCTCTAAACCCTTGCAAAGGCACCCGCGAAGAACCTGTTACAAACTGCAACAATCTTGCACGCATTTCTTCAGAATACGATTCCACCACCTGCCAAAACCACTGGACCACTGGCGTTTCAGGCGTACAATGTTTTAGTCTTGTATTTGACTTCCAGTCAGCTATGTCTATTGATCCGATGCCACTTATAACCAACTCCAGCTCGCGCTCATCAAAAGGCCGTAATAAAGCTGTTGGAATGAGCTCGATAAAGCCTTTCTGCAGGGCAAGAAACTGCTGTTCGATTCCTCGCATGAATCTATAATTTACGTATAGCTTAACGTACTCCCTTTTGTTTTCTTCTGTTACTGGTAAACTAGCACCTGACGGTTTCAGTTCGTGTACTTTAATCATTCCAAAACTATTGTTTTCAACTGAAAATGTTGTATCCAGCAAACCATTTATGTTGTTTTCTCTGAAAACAGAAGTGGTTTGTTACCTTAATATGCAATTATACCATTGTTGAGAAATATTTGGCAGGCATTAGAAAAACACAAATGTAAAAACAGATGGATTTACATTAGAAATTTTCTGCAACTAAACTTGATTGTCACTGTATGAAAAAAAAACATATTTTTAGGTTATGACCTTGTACAAACGCAAAGCATAAATTAATCAAATACACAAAAAAGGTATTTGAAAGGAGATGAAAGTAATGGAATTAGATTAGAAAAAGCAATAAAGGCGCCAATAGTAGATTTTAAACATATAAATAATAGGTTACGTTGGCTAAGGCCTGTATGACACGGCACAGAATATTTACATAATTTTGTATAAAATTCTGCAAAAACACATATTACACAGAACAAAATTCTGTCTGTGAGCATGCACAAATAGGTGCAAATTCGGTTGACATCTGTGAGAAAACTGTCAAAAAATCATTTTAATGTAGATAATGTAGAAATCTATCAAGATTTAATAATAATTGTTTACTTTTGTTAATATAACCTCGAATGTTGTTTATTTTTTCGTGGCTTGTATTATTTTTTGTTTTCGGGAATGTTTTTTGTTGTTTGTAAGTTATACAGGGTCCGCCAAAGGAACCTGACGATTTTTGGTATTCAAGTACAAATTTATGTAACAAGATATTTATTTTCACATACAAGTAATCGATAGTATATTACATGCCATTTTATTTATGGAAAATAATGTCGCTTAAATGATGTCCTTCACCGCGTACACACTGTTCCAAGCGGTCTTGCAAATTGTTCATTACTCGCTCTAGCATATTCATAGGAATTGCACGAATTTCATTGCGAATGTTTTCTTTTAATTCCTGAACAATTGATAACTTATATGGATGGAAGTGTAAGTCCTTATGCAAAATACGCCCTACTGTTGTTTCGGAAAGTCTTAAAGAAATTGCTTGTCGCTTAACTGAACGACATGGACTTCGTTGGATGGCTGTTCTCACCCTCTCAACATTATCTGGTGTTCGAACACTGCGACGCATCCCTGGTGGTTTAACCTTCATTGCAGACGCATGTCGACGAAAATTTTGAACCCATAATTTAATTGTGTTACGGCATGGAACACTACCATGACGTTCAATGTTGAAATGCGTGCGAAATAAACGCTGTGTCTTGACCACCGAATCACTATTTTTAAAATACGTTTCGATAACGAATGCGCGATGTTCACTACTCCACTCTTCCATGATTAGTGAAATGGCAACTACTAACTGCTAACCGCTATTCTACGTAATACAATGACTTCGTACTATGCATGTTAAAAACATCAGGTTCCTTTGGTGGACCCTGTATTAAGTTTGTGTAGAATGGCTAGCGTTCAGACATTTTAGGTGGTACATGTGGTAATAGCGAAAGTAAAACTGAGAGTAGTAAAGAACAGACAGGAAAGAAGTCTAAAAAGAAAATGGAACATAGAAACACTACAGAACAAAGAAAAAAGAAGAGAGTATGAAAAAGAATTAAAAAAGCAGCTAAACAAAGAGAAGGAAAATGACAATATAGAAACAACATGGGAGAACATAAAAAATAAGATACTCGAAACAGCAGAAAAAGTAATAGGTCGAAGAAGAGAACAATGCAGAAAAGATTGGTTTGACAGGCAATATGAAATACTAATAAAAAGGATAAAAGAGAAAAAGTTAAAATGGATAAGAACAAACAGAGAGAATGACTATGAAGAATACAAACAAATAGGAAAAGAAGCAGCAAGAGTAATAAGAAACAAAAAACAGGAGTGGATTGTCGACATGTTGAACGAGATAGAAAAAGATAGCAAAAATAACACAAGGTTATACCAGGAAATTAGAAAACAAAAAGGAGAAGAAAAACAACGGTTAATATAGACAAGAAAGAATGGGAAAGATATATGAAAGAAGCCACAAAGAAGGAAGAAGACGAAGAGCGGAGTGACGAAGAAGAAGAGGAAGGAAAAGTAGAAGTAGAAGCAGAAGAAGTTGGCGAGGTAATAAAAAATAAGAGAAAAAGAAAAGCAGCAGGACCAGACAGTCCTCCTGAGACTCTGCGTCCATTGTAATGGACACTCGGTTTTGTGCGTATATTTTCTTAAAATAAAAAAAAAATGCCTATGAGACCCTGTGTCCATCGCAGTGAACAGGCAAGTTGCGCCATCTAGAATCTTAAACTTGGAATATTATCGCGCTTATGGAAGTTATTAATTGTGAAAATGTCAGAGTTCAGGCGTGCTACCCTCGACGGTAAGTTTTGTTTATTTTCTACGCTTTTTACTCTGAAGTTAATTTATATGAATTGAATACAATATTGAAATAATAGTTGCATATAACTTTATTAATTGTTAGTAGTCTGTTTTTTGAACAAATAAAGTTGCTTTATTTAAAAATAATATGCGTCCATCTGAATGGACATCAGGTCTGTATTCTTAAAATTTGATCGCTGGAATTCTAACCTAGCTGCTAACAAAAAATTAATTTTTGCTTAAAATTTGTACTATTTTAGCAATATTCGTTGGTAAAAAGTATCTACGTTCTGGAGAAGACGATGATAAATTATTAGCCGCAATTGATGCTGATATTTCCGAATATGAAGGGTGTTCCGATGACGAAATTGAATCCAACAATGAAATTGACCCTACGAATAATTTGGTTCCTTTAGAAGACGATCTAGGTGAGAATCCACTAGAAGACCAGAGTGAGGAAGACTCTGATTCTGAATTTGACATTCCTTTAAATAGAATTAAATCTACTAGTGGTCAAAGAACGTTTTGGAAGAAGTCGGATATGTAATGAAGGTAATCAAAGAAAATTATTCTTTTATTCATAAGTTGTCTTGCCGTAGATTTTCTGCACCAGATTTACCCACAGTATCTGCTTTTGACACAAGCTTGGATCGAAAAGAGTGTGTCTATGTACCTTGATGACACTGATGTTCAGAACATTAGTCACTGTACCGAGGTAAAATACATGACAGATCATGGAAAACCTTTGCGTTTAACATTTGAAGAAGTAAGAAAGTTTATTGGTATTACAATTTTAATTTCGTGCCTTAAATATCCTCACATTAAAATGTTTTGGGCAAAAACAACACGTGTGGATGCAATAGCTAAACATATGGCTAGAGACAGATACTTCTCAATTAGAAGTCATCTGAAGGTTGTTGTGGATGGTGACATTTCTGATGATGCAAGGCAAAATGACAAGTTGTGGAAGGTGAGGCCTATAATGGATAGAGTTAGGAATGGTTGCTTGTTATTAGAGAGAAGTGGTATTGTAGCCATAGATGAGCATATGATTCCTTTTACAGGAATTTGTGGGGTAAAACAGTTTGTCAGGGGTAAACCAAACCCCGAGGGCCTGAAAAATTTTGTGTGTGCTACACCAGCCGGTTTAGTTCTAGACTTTGAAGTTTATCAAGGCAAAAACACATTTCTAGAGCATACTGTGAAAGATCTGGGAGGTGGGCCTTCTGCTGTTATTGGATTGACAAATACATAGAAGGAATAATGAAAGAATGCGAAATTAAAGGAACAATAATAGAGAAATCGATACAAGTGGTAGCATATGCCGATGACATAGCACTGATAGCAAGGGATAGGAAAAGTTTGGAAGACGCAATGGAGATGATCAGTAAAGAAGCAAAAGAAAGAGGTTTAGAAATAAACCAAGAGAAAACCAAGTATATGAAAATTACAAGAAAAAAGCAACGAGTTAACAACAGAGTAATAACAATAGGAAACTATAATATAGAAGAAGTAGAAAGTTATTAATATTTAGGGACAATAATAAATAGAAAGAACAGCGGAAGGGAAGAGATAGAACAGAAGATACAGTCGGGCTATAAAGCATACTACTGACACAAAATGATAATGAATAACAAAAAGATCAGTAAGAAGACAAAATTAAGAGTATACAGAACAGTGATAAGACCGGTGGTGACGTATGCGGCGGAAAAGATGTGCCTCACAGAAAGAGACGAAGAGAAGCTGAAAGTTTTTGAGATGAAAATAATAAAAAAGATATTTGGAGGAAAGAAGATAAACGAAGCACACTATAGGAGACTAACGAATAGAGAGGTGGAAGAAATATTAGAAAACGAGAATATAGTCAGAGTAATAAAATCCAAAAGAATAAGGTGGTACGGACATATAAATCGGACGAGTGAGGAGAAAGTAGGGAAAAAGATGCTAAAGTGGAAGCCACAAACGAGATCAAGGAGGAGGCCAAAAGTACGCTGGGAAGAACAAGTAGTGGAAGACTTAAAGAGAATGAGAGTCACAGGATGGGGAAAGAGAATGAGAAACAGAAGAGAATGGAAAAAAATTGTGAGAAAAGCAGCAAGACACATCACCTTATAAGAGAAGGAAGGAAAAAAAAGAGCAGAAGTGTAGTGAAGTAGTGCAGTGTAGTGGAGTGACGCACCACCACAACTGAAATAGTCAAAAGAGCCCCTAGGGGCGGCTTCAATTTCTACGAAAATGTATAGCCTTTAATAATAATAACATGTGGTGCAACATTTAGGGGAGAGTAGGGTAATGCCGATCAGAAGGCAATGGCAATCACCGAAGTTCGCAGAAAGCATAAGCATAATTCAAACTAATCACATGGCGCCCTTTAGTAGAGCCCCATCAAACCAATCACAGCGAGCTGTACTCTCGAATTATTTGTCAATGGTTAGTTATGCAAAATATACGTTTACGCGCCGGTATGATCTAAGTGACGCTGGATAAACAATCATGTAAAGTAAGTGTAATTATGATTTATTTTTTGTTGCGATGTGTTCTGTGTTATAAGTCTAATGTGCTGTATAGGATATCATATTTATTTAACTTAAAACTTCTTTTTTTCTCATGATGTGATGAAAACTTTTTGGAGGTTAAAAGGTGGTCAAGTGATCGTCATTACCTATCAGTTGATCGTGATTCCCCACTCGGTGTGGATACACAACATTAAACTAGACTTTTAATTTTAGATGGGTCGCACGAGAAACAAAACAACTGAAAAAGCAGGTTGGCTACGAGAAGTTATGGACAAGGTCAGTAAGAAATGGTCAATGTAGTATTAGAAAGGCAGCAAGAAAATTCAATATTCCCTACACTTCTCTCTATGAAAGGATTAAATTAGGCTATGTAAAATTTCCCCGCCTTGGAAAGAAAAACGATATTTACCAGAGTACAAGAACAAGAATTGTGTGATCACGTTATAACTCTTTCAAATACATTTTATGGTATCGGTCAACGTGAACTGCAAAGTGTGGCCTTCCCGATGGCTAAAAAAAAACGCAACGTAAAACATAATTTCAGCAAGACCCAGAAGCTAGCTGGAAAAGCGTGGCTTTATAGGTTTTTGAAAAGAAACAAAAATCTTAGCATTCATAAACCAGAAGACACAAGCCTGAATCGAGTGCAAGCGTTTCATAGGGATGAAGTGAAACTGTTTTACACAAATTTGGAAAAATTATACAAAAAATATAAGTTTGACCATCTAGGATTTAGAATGTTGATGAAACAGGCATCAGCACAGTTCACAAACCAAGCCGAATATATGCAACGAAAGAACAAAAACAAGTTGGTGCTATATGAAGTGGAGAAAGGGGAAAAATACCACAGTCTGTTGTGCAATGAGTGCATCCGGTTCGTATATACCACCTTTCTTTATTTTTGCAAGAACAAGGATGTATACAGTTCTCAGCAAAAATGGTCCCCCAGATGCAAAATGTGCGTGCTCAAAGTCCGGATGGATGAATGAAGAATTATTTTTGGAATGGATCTCTTACTTTCAATCTCACGCCAAAACTTCCAAAGAAAAACCAATTTTGATGATATTAGACAACCATGCTAATCATATTTCTTTGGCACCATACACATTTTGTAAGGAACGGTATCATAATGCTGTCCTTACCGCCCCACAGCTCGCACCGCTTTCAACCCTTAGACATCGTCTTTTATGGGGCACTTAAAACAGCGTATAATCCAAGTGTGAAAAATACATGAGATCTCATCCTGGTCAACGGATCACAACATATGAGGTGGCAGAACTGTTTACTGCGGCATATAGCAGGGTAGCAACGATAGATAAAGCAATTAAAGGTTTTGAAAAACCAGAAATTTATCCTTTAAATGAAGATGCTTTCAGAGAATATGATTTCTCTGAAATTCAACCACCATCCAGCACACCAACTACAGAGACGACTCCCGAAGAGTCTAGGGTACCTCAAAAAGTTAATCAAGAGAAGACCTGTGGAGAAAAGAAAACATATGAAGCTGACCAAAGCATAGAGAACAGAAGTAAGAGTCCAACTCCGAAACTGTCGAAAAGCAGACTTCAAGATATATGTCCCCTATCTACTGCCTCAGTTAAAGTAAAAAGAATCTCCAGAAGGAAACAACATTCTGTCATTCTTACAGAAACCCCTATGAAACATGTTTTTGAAGTAAAAGAATTAAAAAGGAAACAAAATCTAGAAAAGAAGATTAAGAAAAAAAAGTAGTAATAAAGGGAATGAAAAAACAGAAAAGTACCAAAAGAAAGGTTATGTTCATTTTAAAATGTGCCGCTTTATATGAATTAATTTCTTAATTTGTTTGCCGCTTCGTAGGAATTAATAACGTTAATTTAATTGCAGTCTTATTTTAGGTTACCGTTTCACTATTTTGTTTTGTCTTTCGAAGTTTGAGGCATGTTGACAGTTCCTTTTGTGTCGAAACTGCCGACTTTTGTTTTTCTCGTTCGTGACCCCAAGCACTTCCGAGAATTCACGTGTCCCTTATTCTAGAATATTTCATAACGTTTCGAAATATTGTGCAATCTTTTTGGGGGAGGGGGTGCAGATTCTCGTTGCGTTTGTACAGCAGTCAGTCTTCCACCTTTCATGACTCCGGTGTCTTCCCAAATTACATCTTCAGGGGAGGGCCGTAAATATATCGAGTGCTGCAAGTGGCAGCTTTTGAGTTTTTTTGAGGAGTATCTGTTGTGTGTTCCGTCTCGCTGTTTTATTAGCAAGGGGTATAAACAGACCATCGGCTACTGCCGGATTTAAAAGGGAAACACTTGATTCAACCCCGGTAAAGGCAATTTCTTGGTGAATTGGTCGTTTGCCGTTAGGCGGATTAATTTCGAAACCAGCTTCGTCGCTCTGCGGTTATCATTGGTGCACTGAATGCATCAAAGTTCCGGGCCCCTGGAAGTTGACTTCCTTCAACCCAGGCTTCAGGATCGTACCCATGGATTTTTATCATTTTGTGAACCAGTATTGTGCCGGCCGCTCCTATTTCCGTTTAAGGTAAAAAGATCAAGTTCTGTTATGTGTAAAAGTAATCGTTTTTGTTTCGCGTTATCTTGCAAACTTCAAATTTTGCTTTTATGTAACGACTGTTAAATTTTATATGTAACAGCTACCTAAAGACAAATTGGCAAAACATATCGCAAGAAGGATATTTTATTTAAGAAACAATACAAACATAATTATGTAATCCAGACTTATAGCGTTATCACTTGTCATTTTTAACCGTTTAATTATATGTGTGTTAAAAGTTTACTGCCTCTTATTGTGTCTTTTGCACTTGTCTGTGTAAGAATTTTGCAAGCTTTAAATATATAGAAGGAGGCACAATAACGGTAAGTTCCATTCCCGTAAGCTGTTGGCCTCTCGGCTTTCCACGAGGACCTACAACCAGCTGGAATTGGAAGGTGGCGCCCACTTATTTTGACTCGCCGTGTACACAACTAAAGATTTTCTCCCATAAGCGATTTTCACGAACTCCCCCTACTCCTTTGAGCGAAGCTGTAGGCCGTTTTCCATCTATCTGGTTACGGGTCGTCGAAAAAGCTCGATTGGCCCGTAACAAGGTGTTTGAAAGTTCTTCTGATGAGGAGACCTTAAATATGGCAGACATTGTTGACAACACCAGTGAGCCAGACATTGTTGACAACACCAGTGAGCCAGACAGTGATAACCACTCAGAAGCCATTTGCCTCATTTGTGGAGAGTTTGGCCGGGACAATGATCTATGGTTTTGCTGCACCGTTTGTAAAAAATGGCCACACCAAGAATGTAGCGGCCAAACGAAAAGCAAGGGCTATATCTGCGATTTCTGTCATTAGAAGACCATTAGGTATTTTAAAATATATTCAGTGGGCAATTACAATCAGGAAAAGCTTGAAAGTGGGGCTGTGGGTGGATAAGAAGTGCCACTGCAATGTGAGACACGTTAAAAATCACTACAGGAGTTGGAACTAATCCAGATAAGCAACATTCATAGTTAAGGTGTAAAATAAGCTAATAATGGATGCAGTGCATAGAGATGTTTGGGAAAATCCCATCTTAGATCTTGCTTGTTCAAAACCAAAACCAAAAACCGCCACAAGGTTACTAAAGATGCTCACATTTGATATTTGATTAATTTTACACAAAACCTTTCGGGATTAGTTACGGAAGAAGGTGATGTTAATTTTTCTACCAAATGTAAATTAAAAAATCTCTTAAAAATGATCGTATAACAATTAACAATTCCCGGTTAAAAATCATGCACAACATGATAAGCCAAAAAATTTAACACCATTTTTTTATTTGGGTAAGAAATCCCATGAAACATTTGCTACTTTTCCCCTGTTCTGTATACATTTTGCTTCTATTCTGAATAATACCAATGGTGCTATCTCATTGACAGCCTTTTTGTCCCACTGCTGGGCATCGGCCGTCTTCTCTGCCACGTGTTTCTCCTCAGCGCTAAGGTAGAAACACGGGGGACCTACAATTTAACGTTGAATCCGAACGGCAGAAATTCCAAAGAAGGTTTTTAGCATTAAGATTTCACGGTTGCAGACAAAATTTTCATAAATCTGCATAGTAATGCTTAGGTTTCGAACACAACCCCGAATCAACGTTTTAGGCAAAAAGCGAACACTCTACCAACTGAGCTACCACCACACAATGGTGCTATACAAAATTATATCATTCAGTATATTAGAAAAACAGACAGAGTATAACTAGGGTATACTTACAACATCCACGTTAAACTTCTATGCAGTTCTGGATCCACTCCTTCAATGTCTTGCAAAGTTATGGGTTTGTTTAACAATTGCTTGTAGAAAGGCGTGGTGAAGCCACCTTCAAGTTGATGATTGTGGAAAACAGCAATACCTAACACCCGTCCAACAAAATGGAAATAGGACAAATGTTCGGGATTAATAGCAGAATCTGGGTTAATTTGTAGAGTGTAGTGATCCTCTCGACTGTATTGAAACAGGCCGTATTGAGGATTTAGCATTTCCCGGGACAGTAAGTGCAACCACTCACGGGCAACGCCTCCATAGTCTAAACCTTCTTCTCCCCTAAATTTAACCATCAGTCTTTTTCGCATGTCTTTGGGCCTCATTTTCATTATTAATCTGTGGGTCAAATGAGATCTAATTAACATTTATTCTGTGAATCAGAAAATCATTCATAATACATTAATTTTTGTTCAATTAATTATTTCTATTAAAACTATGACATAGAAAATATTTTTATAAAACTCTCCGATTGAAATATTTCTGTGATCAACCGTCAGCGCAACTGATTAAGCTTTTTTGAAATGTTTTGTATTTAATAAAAGAATACTAACTTTTTTACACATTTTAATGTATATATTAATTTTTCCAACACTTAAGTACCTTTTTTGTATCCTACCCACCTGTAACTTTCTTCAAATACTTCATTTCTAGAAACTTCTAGTCTACAATGTCCACTCTGTGGCTGTAAAGCATTGAGTTCAACTCGAAGAGCTCTAAGTTTACCAACCAAGTCCCTTTTGTATTTAGGTAATAATTCGGAATCATTTAGCAGTCCTTGAGGCAAATCACTATTATCAAGTCTTGTTCTTGGGGAAAGAGGTATTGCAACACTTGCTGGTGGAACATTTGGTGGTGATGTATCTACCGTGTTGGCAGTTGTAGCTGATGTTTGATTGCTGTTTGCTGAATTATTAACCGCCGAGTTAGATGCACTTGTAAAAGGAATATGGGAGTTTCTATTTAATATAGTATGTAATATCTGTGTATTTAAGCGAGGATCTGTGAACTGTGTTGTTCTATTGTTGTGGTCTACAAAATATACCTAAAATTTGAAAAACAAATAGTAAATTAATCAACATCAAACTGTAAAATAAATCATAAGAAATATTTCATTTAGTAAAATTGTCAACGTAATTTCTTCAAAAGCATAAACCATAAGATAACTCTAAAAGCCAAAAACCTCCATAATTAAAATTTTAAAAGGCATTGCATAATACATTGAATTAAAGCTCTTTTCTTACTAAAATCACTGGATTCATTTTCAATGTAAAATCTATTTTATTTAGTAATCCATAGTGTGGTAATGGTGGACTTCTACATGTAAAGTAGGAAACATTGGAGAACAATTATGTTGCATTGACAGACGAAAAAAATAATGTTGAGATAGGAAGAATGATTCAAAACAGGGCTGTCCTACATGAGGCCCGCGGGCCGCATGCGGCTCGCGACCTCAATTTTTGCGGCCCGCAAAAATTACCCTCAAATACGAAATATGCAAAATTCTTACATTAACGATAAAATACAAATAAAAACACGTGTGACGTCACTGGCGACGGATAGAAGGTCGCAGCGAAGTTACTGGAAATCGGACCGATCTTGCTCGCGCACGTATATACGAAGGTTGAGTCAAGCGGGACGGGCAGAGTTAGTTAATAATTGTTCTAGTGTGCGTTACGCACCAATTCTAAAGCCTTTTTAAGTGAAATACTCGGTGAAATATGTCTTCGCAGAAAAGAAGAATAACGAACGAACATCGAGTTTGTAATGACCGTTGGGAATCAGACTATTTAATCACAAACAACAATAATAAACTTCAGTGCATGGTTTTTATGCAAGTACTATCGGTTCCCAAAGAATATAATATGAAAAGACATTACACTACGTTACACGAGAAAACGTTTCAGCAATGTACAGGGGAGTCAAGAAAGGCTATCATTACGGATTATAAGAAAAAACTAAATCAACAAACAACATTTTTTAAAAAGTCTGACACTGATAACAAGTGCAGTATTGCCGCTTCTTACGAAGTAGAGCTGGAAATTGTCCAAGCGAAGAAACCTTTTAGTGATGGAGTACTTATTAAAAACTGTGCAATCAAAATGGCAAAACAATGAAACAAAAATTGCCGAAAAATTCGAAACAGTCTCAGTGTCGCATCAAAGAATTGCAAGACGGGTGGACCATATTAATCAATATGTATCCAAAAAACTGCATGACACGGTTGAAAAATGTAAATATTTTTCGCTATGCCTGGAAATTAATAAATAAAATAAATTACAATAATAAACTTGCGTGCATAGAAATCGGCCCACTGTTAACTTTCGACTTTAACTACATTTTTTTTAGAAACTATTCATCAGATCAAAAAAAATATATGCTTTTTGAAAGACAATTTAATATGCTTTAATATGAGTTTGAATTTATTAAAATTTATTTTGGCTTCTTAGACTTAACATAGTGAAATTAATGCTTGAAACAAATTAACTTTTTTTTATTACTAAAATAAGTATGGTTACTTACAATTATCTAAATTAACACTTAATTTTTAATAATGGGTATGACCTCCTCTTGCCCTAATAACATCTCTCATACGATTAGGCATAGATCTAATCAATTTCGCTATTGTTTCTTGTGGGATGTTAAGCCACTCTTCTTCTACTGCAACAATAAGCTCTAGGATCGAGGTTGGGGCACGAAGTCTAGCTCGAATTTTTCGTTTTAGCTCATCCCATAAATGTTCGATCGGGTTTAGGTCGGGACTGTATACTGGCCACTTCATAACCCGAAAACCGACTTCGGTAATGTAAACTTGCACGATTCTTGCGGCCTCGCATTGTCATGCATAAAAATAAAATTGTCTATAATGTAGTCAAAGTAAGGTACCACATGAACTGCTAAAATATCCTCGATGTACCTCGCATCCGTGACCACGGTCGCCCCTACGAATGAATGCAGGGTCGGTTCGTGCTCCCATAGAAATTGCACCCCAGATCATGCAGGAACCACCTCCATAAGCAATTCGCTCTTCAATGCAGCATTCTGCAAATCGCTCTCCTGGTCTCCGGTACACTTTTTTTCTTCGGTAGCTACCATAGAGGCATATCCTTGTCTTATCTGAGAACAGAACAGACCCCCACTGTTCCAATGTCCAATTCAGATGATCCCGTGCAAAATTCAGGCGTGCTTGACAATGAGCTGGGGTAAGTTTAGGACCAATTGCAAGTGTTTTAGGGATCAGGTTACTTTGTTGCAGTCTTTGTCTTACTGTCCACTGACTAACAGCCACTCCTCGTATTTCACGGAGCTGTTGTTGCACTTGAACCGCATTACGACGACGATTTCTTAATGTTGTTGAAACAATAAAGCGGTCATCACGAGCCGTTGTAAATCGCTTTCTGCCTGTTCCAGGTCGCCTATGAAAGGATCCAGTATCTTCATAACGTTGGCATACTCTTCGAACCGTTGCGCGTGTCATATCCAGTTGTCGAGCAACAGTTCGCTGCCTAAGTCCATTTTCGATTAAAGCAATTACTTGGGCGGCTTTTTGCGGTATAGTATGCATTAAACGAACACACTTGAAAACTAATCAAATTATGAAAAACGAATAATGTGCAAATTTCAATTGCAAAGGCAATAATTTTAATCTTTCACAAGTTTGTTATTCTCGTTACAACCACCACATAAATACGTTTCATTTGTTTCCGGTTGCTACGCGTATAAACGATAAGCACTCTTGATAAATTTAAACTTATATTAAAGCATATTAAATTGTCTTTCAAACAGCATATATTTTTTTTTGATCTGATGAATAGTTTCTAAAAAAATGTAGTTAAAATCAAAAGTTTACAGTGGGCCGATTTCTATGCTCGCAAGTTTAGTTCTTGGCTCATTTTTAGTGCCCTCGACATTGTTTTGTTCAACATCAAATTTTTTTGTGCAAATGGCCCTCTTATTTCCTGCTGCTATTCTTACTTTCATTTCTTTGCCATTATTTGCTTTCCTTATTATGACTGAGCCCAGATGTGCAACATTTTCTGCTTCTTTTTCGTGCGGCTATAGTATTTTTCGAGACTGCCAGTAGCTTCTTTTTTTTTATCTCATCATCGCGACTATATCATTCGCAAATGCGGTATGTATGATGTAGTAGTCCTTGTCTGTTTATTCTTGCATCTTTGATAGCTTCTTGAGTGCCAGGCTGAATATGATTGCTGACAGTGTGTGTGTTTACATTTATTCTTAAATTATTTTCGGTTTTCTTTAGGGTATGTTTATGTTTCGCTAGTTTTCCTGGTATGGTGACTTCCACCCATGCTTGATGCAGTTGTTCTCTATATATAGTGTCATATGCCTGCTTGGAGTCAGTGAATAAGAGGTGCATCTGCAATTTAAATTGTTATTAGTATTTTTTAGATGTATAGCAAAGCAATGCCTCTGTAATTCTCACATATTAGCTTGTAATCCTTGTTATGCATTGGGCATATTTACAGCCTTGCCTTTTCGCCTCGGCATCTACTTTTTTTCTCATATTTCTTTCATAAGTAGTTGCATTGTTTCATTAACATTGTCATCACTATATTTAATCATTTTGGTCATTATCCCATCCTCTCCGGGACTCTTATTGTTGCTTAATTGGTTAATTATTCTTTCTGTTTCTTCTCCATCAAGTTTTTTCTCCTCTTCCACAATTATTTCCCTTATATTTATTCTATCTAGATCCCCATCTCTATTACCTTGGCCACCGAACAAACTCTTCGAAGGAATCCGCCCATCCTTCTAGCATTTCTTTTTCTCTTCCATTTACATTTCCCCATTTGTATTTGGAACATGTTGTTTTTATAGGACATCCCTTATGTGGGCTTTTAGTTGGTTGGTAAACTTTCCAATTTCCTTTTTCTTGAAATTATTTTCTATATCCACAAGCATTTCCCGGTTGTACTTTTTCTTCTTATTTCATAGAGTTATTTTCATATTTTCCTTTGCTCTTCGTATATTGTTTTGCTTGTTGTTTTTGTTTGTAGCAGGGTTTTTCTTTCTTTTTCTCTCTTCTCTACTGCTCGTTAGCATTCTTCATCATATTATCCATGCTTCCTGCTTTCGGTACTCTGTTCCTGTGCCTCTACTGCTTTCTTTATGACTGCTACTATTTTGGTATTTTTTTCTCCTGTACCCTGTTCTGTGATTTTCTCACTTATATTTTCTGTTGTGGTAGTATTTTTCCCGTATTTCTTTGTTTTAAAAATCAATTTTTATATACTTTTTTGTTTTCTGTGTTACCTTATTGTTAATTACAATAATCTATTATAATTTGGCTCCCACCATAAAATGGTCAGAGTCTGTGTCCGGTCCTGTATAGCTTCTTATATATTCTACTAAGATGTGGTCAATCTGATGTATGTGCTTTTTTCTGGTTTCTTACATGTTCCCAGATGTATTTTTTCTGTCAAAAGTGTGTGCCACATATTTTCATGCTTTGTATGTAACAAACTGCAAGAGCAGCCTGCCATTTTCAATTGATTCTATGTACAAACTACGTCTTCATGTAGGAGGTTGATAATAACCGCTTTTCTTTCCTTAAAATTGCTGTAGCAAAGCAAAAGATGTAGCTCAATTTTATAACAAATAATTTTTTGCTAAGATGTAAACAAAGCCATTAAATAAAACATTTTAAAACATATTAATTGCAAGATCATGTACTGGGGAATGTTGCACCAGGGCGAATCAACTTTGACCCCAATTAAACGATTGTAGTTAATTTTCATTTATTGTTTTTCTAAAAAGGAGAGCATTAGAGTCCCCACGCAAAAAGATCTTCGATCGCCGGAGCTCGCTATATCTACATAGAAAAATCCACGAGCTGTACAAGCCCTTCAAGTGCACTATATGCAATTACAGTGCAACCCAACGG
Organism: Limonius californicus; assembly: GCA_014611495.1. Taxonomy (NCBI): domain Eukaryota; kingdom Metazoa; phylum Arthropoda; class Insecta; order Coleoptera; family Elateridae; genus Limonius; species Limonius californicus. The sequence continues at coordinate 31,736 of JABXWE010001131.1, forward strand.
GGCAACCTCACAACCCACATGCGGGGTCACACGGGGGAAAAGCCTTACACATGCAACCAATGCAACTTTCGTACTGCCCATCACAGCAGTATAAAACACCATATGAGGGTGCACACAGGGAAGAAGGCCTACTCTTGTGGCGAATGTGACTTTAACAGCTCCTTCAAGTACGCTTTGGAGTTGCATTTGAAAGAGCATGAGGCTCAGAACCAGTTCCATTGTGCCCAGTGTGGATTCCGAACGAACCAGAAGAGTGCGCTTTTGGAACACGCGAAATCGCACCCTGATTCATCAAGGAAGTGCTCCAAGTGTGACTTTATTGCAGAACACCCAGATGAGTTGCAGAAGCACCTGAAGCATCACGGGAAACAGAAATGTTTCAAGTGCAACGAATGCGATTACAGTACAACAATCAAATGCAACTTGCAACGCCATCAACTTGTTCATGGTGGCCAGAAAACTTTAAAATGCAGCACTTGCAGCTTTACAACCTCGACTTCATTGCGGCTGCATCGTCATATGCGAATACATTTCAACAAGGACCGCCAGTGGCTATATAAGTGTCAAGAATGCACCTTCATATCTCTCGATCAGAAGAAAATTAAAATCCACCAAAAAATACACAACGTGGAGCAGAGGCCTTTTAAGTGCACCAAATGTGATTATGCAGCTTCGTGCCAGGTGCACATCATTAAACATATGAGAACGCACACGGGAGAAAAACCGTATAAATGTGATTTGTGCGGCTTCACTGCTTCCCATAATTTTAGCCTGAAACGACATATGACTGTACATTCTGATGAAAAGCCATTCAAATGCAACATGTGCAACTACATGGCCAAACGGAGGACATATTTGCTCGACCATATTCGTACGCACACTGGGGAGAAACCGTATAAGTGTCATATGTGCAATTACAGTTCATCAAGAAAACCGCTACTGTTGAGTCACCTGAAAGCCCACGAGGAGTTAAGTAGTGAACTGAAATTGGTAACAAATACAAGCTGTAGTGAGGACGAAATTGGCCCAGCAGAGCGAGAAGAAATTCTGAACCAGGAAATGTTAAATAAAGATGAAAAAGTAGTCTTGGAAGAAAATAAATTGGATAACCAGCTAACTGAAATGTTTACAAAAAATGAACAAGTACTGGTGCAACTTGAAGAAACCAAAAATATGCATATATTAACTACCACATAGCGAATATGTATCATATTATTGTTTCAGATTAAAGATTTCTAGAATTGAACAGTTTTATTAGAAATACAACTAATTGTACCATGTGTCTTCACCATTTTCTAGCTGGTGCAGAAAGATATGTTTCTTTCTTATTATAATAGCTTGTTTGAGGTATAAACCATTCTACAGTAATAAAATGTAGGTTTAGTTTAATGCAACCATTGTAACCTATCGTCTTGCATTTCGTTTGTTTTTCTTAAGGTACGTTTGTTTTACTGGATATATCATTTGTAGATGAAATAACATTTACTACCACATTTTTTATAAATTAAATTGACTATCATTTGTCGTAACATAACATAAGAAATCTTCAATGATACTAGTTCTAAAAGATTAATTGTAGTAGAAACTAATGTCATCATAGAATAATACTTATTTTGTAGTTATTGTTAGTAAGCTGAAGGGGTTGTACAAATATTTGTATATTTCAATACTCCATTCTATGTGATCTCGTTAACATATACACAAGCCATGTTTTTACTGTTTCTTAATATAAAAATGTTAAGTGTACAAAAACTGTGACATATATAATAAAGTTTATACTGTTTAAACCGATTTTGTAAATCTATTAAACCATCCGGTAGTACACGAGTTTAGTTTATGTTTTTTGGGTGTTATTATTATATACTTGGAAATATAAATATAACAACACTTTTTAAAATTATCACTCTTACATAAAATTCTTACCTTGTTGATTTTCTTTATTCCTCTTTTACAGTTGCACACAGTTATTTGCTTAAAAGCATGCTGTTGGGAATTTGAAAAGTATAAGAGACAGAAGATCAATTAAATGAAATAACAGTTGCCTACTTATAAGTATTTTTGTTTACTGCAAAATAATCCTTCTAGATTCTAATACAAACTATTTTTGAATAATTACATAAATACACAACTCTATTAGAGAGTGACACTATAATAAAAACTTTTGTAAATTGTTTAGTTTTATAAATACAGTACATACCTATATCCGTAACTTTCAACAATAACTGAAATTTTAGTATTATCTTGAACAGTTTGAGCAAGAACAAATAAGACAAATTAAAGGAAAAAGACTAACAAAATGAAGCTTATTCATTCGTATAAATGGTACATGGTAATGCATTTGTCAGCGACGAAAGTTATTGCCGATTCCCATTATTCTGGTGGTAAGATGTTAACCAGACTGTCAACTAATAGTAGTCGTATTTGCGTCTGCATTCTGTTGGAAGTTTCAGTTTCACTACCAATAATATTTACAGCATAGATCGTAGAAGGATACGCTGTACACAGCTTAATAATAGTAGTTCAAATATATCGTACGTATAATTGCGAATTTATAATGCATTCGATTGCTTTGACAAACATAATTTGATGTTTTAATAATTTTTAAGCTGGCTGAACCTTGCATAATAAAAAAACAGGCTGAATACATTCAATTTAATAAGAGTAATAAAAATTAGTTCAAATCTCTCTCTTAATGTTTTGTAAACTCAAATACAATAGCTCATTGTTTTATTTAAAATACGGCGTATTTACAGCAGGAAAAACTCTCTACAAATAAAGTAAACGTTGAACAAATATCCTACCTCCTTAAATATATAATTCAATGTTCGCTTAAATGATGGAAGCAATCCAAACTGGAAAACATAACCTAAAAACGCTTTCAACCAAATTCACCCCTTATTAAGCAACGTTTTACCATATAAAGCAGCTTAGTTAGAATGCCGAGGGTGTGCAGGACATGTCTTAAAGAAATCAATTCAACTGACTTTGTTAGCATTCACGATTCCACTATAACAACATCGTTGAATTCAGTCGTGGTAAAGCACGAACTCGCAATATGCATTCCAGAACTGGTAAGTGTCTACTTTGTTAAGACTAAGTGTTTTTGGTGGATTCTGGTTGGTTTAGGATCTGAATTTGGTAATAAATCCAATCGTGTGCAATCCTTGTGTCAACGACCTGCATGCCGCTTACGACTTCAAACGCAAGTGCTTGCAAACAGAAGAACGAATCCATACATACGTGCAGAGCAATACCCTGGAAGCATCATGTGTAGAACTTAGCCACGTGATTAGGTGTGGTAGTGAAAACATTAGGGCTAGCAATGATTTTCCTAGAGTGGCGAACGTTAAGCTAGAACCAGATCTAATAGAAAAGGAGTATGATGAGGATTTGGACGATTATGGTATGTATTAGTCAATCAAAAAAGTTCCTTCAGTTCAGCAATGTTGTGTTCAATTAGGAAATAACTTACCTTTCGAGTCCAATATGGATTGTATAATTAAAACTGATCCCGCATCCACATTTGCTGACTCCAACGAAGTCTCATCTAATAGTGAGCCATTTTCCGGGCAAGAGGCCTACACAGATTTCACATTTCCAACACATGAAGCTGCTAATTTAGTGGCGGAGCCCCAAACAAATGATTCTGGTGGGAAATCTAATGCAGGCAGTTCCGATGCTAGTAAAAAACCATCGTTTAAATGTGATTATGGCACTTCTGAGAATAGGAACTTGATGAGGCACATACAGTCACATTTAGGTTTGTAGCATCTTAATTTTTAAAGAGGTATACCACCTATTATACAGTGTGTCTGAGGTAAATGGGGCAGTAATGGAATCTCTTAAAAGAGAGATGGAAATATGATTAAATAATAAATAAAATATATGTTTTATTTTCTTGTTAACTTCCTTTTGTCGATTAGCAGCCTACTACTTTACGAAAATCATTTTGCGCAGCCTACCAGAGAAAACGGTTTTTCACCCATAACTGTTATTTGTGAAAATAAACCTTTCAACCATATGAGAAGAAAAGTAAAACAGGGAGCTGTCACGTGGTGGCATAATTGCCTTTGATGCCAGTTTAAAAAACAGTTTACATCAATACCTTGAAAATATAGCTTGAAAATCTACTTAGAGCTTTCAACTCTACATAGAAAAGTGTCTTAATGATGGTAAAACTCAAAAGCAACGTAACCTCAAAACACAAAATTGAAAACCTTTTTTTCAGTCTTCATTAAATATTAAGCAAATAGTATTTTTTTTTTACTTAAGTTACATTTCTTACCATATAGGAGATCATCATGTATGCTGTATTTATCTGGGACATGCTGTGTTTATCATGCTGTATACAGGGTGGTATAAGAATGGACGATTGCGTTTTATTAGTGAAAATAGCCAAACAATCCTTAAGTTGGAGGTGAAGAAGTGCCAGTTCAAACTTGTATTCTTTTAAATGAACACACTGTATATTGTTGTGCTTTTCAGTTCCTCAATAACGAAGAATTACAAATTTGTTTCTTTCAAAACAATCCTTGAACATGAGTTTAAATCTGTTTAAGAAAAAACTATTGTCTTTACTTTGTAGTACTTTTTAGTAGACACACTTGACATAAAATTTGGTTTTTGCCCGAACCACAACACAATTTTTAAACAAAATACATTTGTAAGTGAATAATTGCCGAGAAAACATTTTGCATTACAACAAACTTTGGAAAATTTTTATATTACTGTAGAAATAATTATTAACTTTAGATATCAAATAAAAGGACATTTTATGCGAAAATTAAATATAGGGTGTTCCATTTAAGAAAAAACGAACATAAATAACGGGTGGGGATCATCCTGTATAATACATGAAGTTGCGTTTTAATTGTTCATGCAATTTGGAAATGCAGGATATATTATTTTTTCGGAAATTTGAACTAATTATCTTCATTTATTACAAGCCGACACGGCTAATTTCTTTAAATATTCGCCTAAACAATTGAATAGCACCGAGGCATAGATTTAGACTTCATCCAGAAAGGTAAAAATATACAGGGTATTCGATTTCAAAATATAAAACTACATGTGCAGTTTGTGGTTGCATGTAATTCTACATAATAATCTTCAAAGCCTGTTGTTTATTAACTGTCACTGTTATTCCTTCCTGTTTATAGCCTTGCTGTCTGTTTTCTTTTCTATGTTGTTTTTGACATTTGCTCCATTTTCTCTTTGAAATTTCTTTTTCTAGGGTCTTACGAACACAAATGGATAGAAAAAGAAAGAAAGATTTCGTTTTTTTTTAAACCCCACAGCATCATTTTGAGACCTTTTTTTCAAGTTTGTTCTGCTCTACCTGATTAAACAGTCACGCGCCTTTTGCGTACTTCATTACTTGATCTTATAATTGATTACTATATTAACATCTAGTTTCATGTTTCGACTTGTCACGCAGCACTTTCCTTCCCTTCTGTGAGTTGTTCTCTCTATTTCCTTTTTTTATCACTGACTTGTTCTTTCCGTTCCTGAGAACTCAAAATTTTCCACTTTTTCAAAGCAATATTTTATTTTCTATTTCGTTTCTTGTATTGCTGCCAATCAAGTTTGTATTTTCCCAGTTCTCTAAGAAGACGTTTCAAGGCTCATGAGTATGGCCTTTCTGTTTTATTTTTTCTTGAAAATTTGTTGTTTTCTGCTTACTATTGTGGTTTATCCTTCATTTTTTTGTCAAGTTTGTTCTTTTTCATTACTGTTGATATTCTTTTTATTTATACAGGGTTCCCCATTTTAAACTGCCCACTTTATTATTCGGATAAAATCATTCGAAATCGACTAAAAAAATGTTTAATTTCACTAAAGTACAGCTAATTCTATGGGATTTATTACTGACTTAAACATTTATTCAACTTTTAAAAATCATGGTCTTCTAAACGCCCTCCATCAACTGAATACAACTTTCAATTCTAAATGCAAACTGGTGCATCACCCGGCGAAACAAATCTCCATCTATTCCTGTGATTTCTACTCGAATACCGTCTTTTAGCTCTTCAATTGCCATAGGACGACTTGCAAAAACCTTTTCTTTGAAATACCCCAACAGAGCCGTGAGATCGGGGGACCTGGGGGTTCAAGACAAATTTCCCAATCGAGAAATTATATGGTCGTTAAAAAATTCTCGCAGACTTCTCATGGTGTTTCTGGCTATGTGGGCACGCAGCCATTTTTCAGTGATTTCATTTCATCTCCTGTTTCTCCTTGTGGCTTTTGTCTTCCTCTCTATCTTTTTCCTCCGTTTTCCTGTTGTTATGTCAGTGTTCAGGTTTTCCAATGTATAACCAATCCATTTTTATTTTTATGGTTACCTGCATCTGCTATTGTTGTATTTTTCCATAGTTTTTTTTATTGGCGATGATTGTTTCCGGCCAGTATATTCTTAAGATTCTCTAAGGCATTTATTTATAAATGTATGTAACCTCTTTTTGTATGTTTCATTTGTTTTCCACAATTCTGAGCCATAAAGCTATATCGTTTTCGCATTTGTATTATACATTCTGCCTTTTGATGTCATGTGTATTTCTTTATATTGCCAAATTTGATTAAGTGTATTATAGGTTTCTTGGGCTTTGTGCCTTCTTGTTTTTGTAGAAGATCTCCATCCCCAACCAGAGACTTCCTTAGTTCAATCAAAGAAAATAAAGTCATGGTCTTTTTTCGTGCGAACGTCATTGGTTGACCATGGCGGCATACATGTGCGGCGTTGCCAAACTGACTTGTGTCGCAACACCTAAGTGTCATTGGATACAATAGTTGCTTAAGCTAAACCCTACACTTTTATATTCGGTTTGGTTCATTCTGTTCTATCTATTATTCTTTCTAAATAAGTAGATCTCTCTTTCTCTTCTATCTGGTTTTTGTTGGGTTGCTTTTTGTCTATCACCGCGTTCGTTGCATCTGTTCTTATGTTCATGATTTTGGTCTTGTGCTTATTAAATATAATACTATTCAAGGGAAATAACGCGATAAATTAAGACAGTGTAAATTTACTGCTTTATTAGACTTCGAGCAGAACCGCGTTATATGGAATCATGAAATATTTATTTTCATTTTCCGGAAAAAACCGCGTTATATCAAACCAGCGTTAAACGCGGTTTTACTGCATGTTATGTATGCATGATCGTCTGTCTGAATCTTGCTTGGTTGTTCCTTAGTGCTTTTTGTATTCGGTTTAGGAGTATTTATCTTGCTGTGCTTAACAGTGTTATTCCTTTCCTTTGACCATTTTGTTTTATCATGTTTTTTATCAATCTTTTGATTATTCCTTTATTTCATTCTCTTGGGATTTTTCTTGTTTCCATATACTATTAAATAGGTTTTGCATCATTTCTTCTGTTGTATTATCCCTTTCTCTAATTATTTCTGATGGGATGTTGTTTATAGCTGCTATTTTGTAATTCTTTAGGGTTTCTATGACTTCTTAATTTTTTTCTCTCGTGATCTCTTCTTCACTCATATTCATTTCTTCCCTTATTTGTTTAGCTTCTCCTCTTATTTCTTCTTTTGTTGTTGCTTTGTTATATATTCCTTCGAAATGTTTGATACATCTCTGTTGAGATTCTGTATTTGTTATAAGGATTGTTCCCCTCGTTTTGGTTATTAATTTCTTTCTTGCTATCTATTGTTATGTCTTATAAAGGATCTTCTGCTCTTCTCGATGTTTCTTATGTTTGCTCTCGTCATTTCTCGCACTTGTTTAAACTTATCTTTTTCTTTATAAAACTTATCTTGCTTTCTTTTCATTTTAACTTCCCAATATTTGCGCCTTTATCTGTCTTCTATTCTCGCTCATGTCTATTTTGATATCCATACTCTTTGTTTTGCTTTTTTATAGTCTAGTACCTTGTTCGTTATTTCTTTGATAGTTACTTCGACGTTTGTATTGATACCTATACATTTGTTTTGCTTTCTTATATCCTGACACCATCGTTGTCGTTTCTTTGATAGTTATTTTGCAATGATTCCATATATCTTCCGCTTTTTCGTTGTTTTGGTTTTTGGTGTCTTTTTCTTTGAGCCACTGAACATTGTATTTCCCTTGTTTTGTCGCCTTCTCTCTGTTTGTCCGTAATTGGATCATTATCTTTGCTTTGAGTACGGTATGATTTGTAGTTCTATCGCCACCCCCCCCCTCTCTCTCTCTCTCTCATCGCTCTAACATCACACAGCATGTTTATCCATTTTTGTTCTATTCTTATATGATCTATTTGATTTTGTACTTTTGAGTATATGAGGTCCAGGTTCCCTTATATATAGTTTTATGTTTAGAGATGCTACATCCGGTCAATAGGTTATTTCCTGTACAAAATTCTACGAATAATTCGCCAATTTCCTTAACAACACCTTTCTTACTGTTTCTTTTATTTACTCTCGAAAGTTATTATATTTTTTAAAATATTCCTGTAACAACCATATATTCCCTTTCTTTCACTTTTCGTTTCTACTCATCCAGATTGTTTACATTTCGCAAATAGTAATTATATGGCATTGCTCCTACTATTCAGTTTAATCCCATTTGTAATGTTAAGTCGGTTAACACAAACTATCTTTGCCGGCTCTGTTTACACCTCCATTATTTTGCGAAATAAACCCAACAATTTACACCTCAAAATATTTCTTTGTTGAAGAGCAATCAACCACCTCAGTAAGCGTAACCACAACCAAGCGAAGAACCTTCACGATCGAGGACAAAGTGGACATTATAAGAATGATGGAGAGCGGCACAAAGATGGCCGATGTGTGTCGTCAAACGGGCTTGGCTACCTCAACCGTGTGCTGCATCATGAAAAAGAAGGACGTGATTTTAAACGCCTTCCAGAAAAACGGGCTTAACATGAAGCGACTGCGTAAGCCGCGGCACGCTGACGTGGACGAAGCGTTGCTGGCTTGGTGCAAGGAGCAGCAAAGCTTGGATGTGTCGTTAAGTGGACCCATACTAAGAGTGAAAGCCGAGGAGCTTGCCAGAACTATCGGGAATTATGATTTTGTTTGCACAAACGGCTGGTTGGAAAGGTTCAGAATTCGATACAACATTTGTGTGGGCAGAAGGAGTCGTGAAGCTAAGGTGGAAAAATCAGAATACAGTAGCTTAGGCAACGGATGAAGTCAAAAATGTTGTTTCTGAATGAATGGAGGGCACAATTAAGTACCCGATTTTAAGTGGCCGCCGTTTATAATATAATGAAACAAAAACAGTAAAGTTTCGTTTAGACAATTATTTAAATCTTTCTGTTTATGCAATAATATCGATACAAGATGATGTGAGTCAAATAGCCGCCTGTAACTGCAGTACCCAATTGAACTCTTTTTAAGGCATTTTTTATAACTAGAGTCAATACAGCTGGTGTCTTCTATTTCTGGACGGATGTCTTTTAGCTACTGTAGGGTGTGAAGGATATTGGCACAAACCACTGTAAGGTAGCCCCATAAAAAAATCAGAAGATGTAAAATTTAGTGATTTGGCGGGCAATGTTAAATCATCAAATCCGAATATTGAACATTCCGTTTCTCAAAATAGCAAATGTACGCCGTTGCATCATCCTGTTGCAACCACATACCATACAGTTCAAATTATTTTAATTGGGGTGACAAAAAGTTCTCCAGCATAGCTCTGTAGCGCTCGCGGTTGACTAACAGCAGTGCTTTCATCGTCCTAAAAAAGGTGCAGGACAATTACATCTTGCCAAAAAAAACTTCAGTTGGAGTCGGGCGCCGTGGATGATTTCGGCGAAAATTTTGTTACGTCAAAATAATTAACTCATTGTTTTTAATGACCAAAGTTATAATTTGTACACGTTTTTGTGGTGTATATCGTTTCATAATGAAACTTGGACATATACACTGTGCAACTGTAAAAGCTGACATAACACGAAATGCGCGATAACAAAAAGGCGGCCACTTCAAACCGGGTACTTCATTATGGCGTTCCCTGTATTTATATTTTAAGAGTAACCACAAATGAGAGAACGATATGGTTTTTGGGAAACGAAACATTGTATGTAGTTTTGCAAATGTGTCTTTCAAAGAAGAAATTGTTTAATAATGGTGTTTTCTCTTGTATTTTAATCCTGATTTGTCCCCATTTTCTTGTTTTTATTTAGTACTGTTACATATATTTTTTTGATTTATTATGTATAATTTGCTATTTATTTTCCAGATACTTATTTTCTATACGTATTATTGTATTGCATAGTACTTGTGTTTGAAGTTAAATATTTTAATCGTGCAGATATATTGTAAGATTTAAGCCTAAAAATAAAGAAATACTGAATTGAATACTGTAGTATTTAAATTTGACAAATTTTAATTTTCGAACTGGCTGTATTGCCTAAAAGAGCAAACAATAAAAGCGGAGTCTAGAGCTTCTCAATAAACTGAAAGTATACCGTGTGCTGACTTTGAATATGCTCCATAGGGAAAATGCATGCGTTTGTAGAATTCGTCAATTTCCTGCTCTCTAAGCTGAAAAACGTACCCAAAACAAGCTGAACACCGAAGGGACGTTAATTTTCTAGAGATTACATCAATTTTTTATTTTTATAGTACCAAATTATGTAGGTAATAAATTTGAAACAGTTTATACATATAGTGTAGTAAAATAACCAAAACCAATGCGCGATTGCCGTTAGCGTGGTGTAGTGGTAAAGGATCAGCTTTGTAATGCAATTGTTGGGAGTTCGAATCCTCCCTCTAAATACACACCATAGAAAAATACATGCCTTTTTGGGTTTCATAAGAAACTAAATAATAAATCAGTATTATTTAATTGTTAAATTTACCGTAACACATTTAATAATAACAATTAAATCGTTTGTCGCTAATTATTAACGCAAGCAAAAATTTAAATTAAATCAAATGTTCGAATGAATTACCATCTGCATTCAACGAGTAGCCCAAAACGATTATAAAATTACCTCCGCACTTGAGTAAGCGTTCTTGGTGCAATTTATCTACAATATTCAACAACGTTGTGTATTTGGAGATTAATAACATAATTGGATTTACAAGAATAAAAATATTTTTAATAAAAAAATAAAGGAGAAGGGAGGATCCGAACTCCCATAGATCGCATCGCAACATCGTTTTGTTCACCTTGTCAGAGGCCTTCTCGAAGTGAACAAACCCGAAGTACATTTCTTTGTCACTCTATCCCTCTTCTATCATTATTATCAATGTACGTATTCGATCGATACAAGACCGTCTCCTTCTAAATTCTGCTTGTTAGCCCTTAGAATTCTATCCACTGTGTTTCTGTTTATCTCTAAAACAATTCTAATTAATGCTTTAATGCAGTTATTATATTTAATTTTATCACCCATGATAATATTACAGTAGTATGAAAAAGTTTAGCATCACCAAAGCATGTAATTGTTTCTTGTAGTTTAACGTACTTTTTAAGTAAATTTCTTGTAGATTGTATCTGGGGTCGTTCAGACAGAAACTGCTCCTCCTCATGTCTACATGTTGAGATCTTTTGTGAAACCCTTCTGGTTTAAAAAAACCATCAAGTGCTAAACTCCTTACGAATTTTAGGACTTTCTGGGGAGCTATTTTCCTCACTTCTTCAGTTGTTGTTTACACTTTTCCGGTGTATTGAAACCTTTGGTGGATTATAATTTTGCAGTTGCAAAGAATATGTTCAGCTGTTTCAGTCGCTTTTTCACAGAATCGACATAAGTTATCTTCAGCTTTGCCCATTAAATTAAGATGGTCTCTCAATGGGCATTATTATATTCCTTAAGTCCTGTTTGCTGAGTTCGAGGAATTCTCGCGCTGTGTTTGGCGAATGGTAAATACATTACTTTGCCCGTCTTAAACCTGGAATATTGTTCCCGTGGATACACTTTTGGACGTCTTTTTATTTATGGATCCCAGCCATAATGTGGCTTTTTGCAACACAACAGAAAAGTTTTGGATCAATGAAATGAGACTCCCACTTGCTCTTGCAATGCGATCAGCTGTCGCTTTTATAATCTGTGGCTGTCGCCTTTCCAGTATTAATCTTTCACAAATGCCTTCTGTAGTTCTAACGATTTGTTTTATGCGTCTCAAAGTAGATCCGTCTATCCTCAGTAGGTACTCTAACTCCTATTGTAGTTCGTAAAATCAAAATATACAATACATGCCGCCCGACGCCATAAGCACGATACAACCTCAAAGATCAATGAGCCAGCAATAAAAGGGTGCAGAATGTCACAAATCTGCAGAACCTGCCTCGAAGAAATACTGGAGTCCGATTCCCTTAGAGTGAACGATGAATCCACCAAAATAAAGGAAGAATTGCTCGCTTGCGTGCCGGAACTGGTTTGTCAATTTGCCAACCCCCTTGCTTAATATCTGTTATTATTATACTTAATCGGCTTTTACAGGACCTCAGTTTAATTCCAGACGCAAACATGTGCGTTTATTGTGCTAACTCTCTACACGCCGCGTACATCTTCAAGCAGAAGTGCTTGCAATCCGAAGAAAGAATTCGGAGCCAGAAGAAACTCAACAAATGGCTCGATCTTGATCAAATAAAGCAGGAGCCTGAATTGGAGGAGAAATTTGATGTTGTGCACGGTATTGGGATAGGAATGGAGGTTGTCTTTATCAGGGATGATGGGGAAGAAGCAGATCAGCAAAGTAGCAGGTTGGAAAACGAGCCTGTTAATTCGTTCCTAAACTATGAAGAAGAATGGACTCCTAAAACATTTGTGGATGGTAAGTAAAGCAATTGAATTAAGTATGCTTAAGCTTTGTTGCTGAAAGGTTATTTTAAACACAAACTGGTGTGTTGTAGGTGCTTCGGGTACACAAAGTAATTGGGTTATGTCAAATGGTAAGACACATTCCATGAACAAAAATAAATTGAAGGGCATCAGAAAAGAGCAGGAAAGTTCCTTATGTGAAATAAACAACACCAACATGCGTTCAAAAAACTCACTTAACGGTGAAATAGCCTTCAAATGTGACTTATGCTCATATACAACCTCTCGGGAGAACCTTCTAAAACTCCATGTGAAGTCGCATTCCGCCAGCAAGCCCTACCAATGTCCCAAATGCACTTACCACACGTCTTACCGGCAGTGTTTACAGAACCACTTAAAAAATTGTACTACGACTGACTTGAAACGAGCGCTCAAGATTTTTAAGTGTACCCAGTGTACTTTTCAGACACCTCACAATGAGGTCCTTAAAGAGCACATGCAACTGCATTTGATAACCTACAAATGCACCTCTTGTTCCTATGAGGTTTCAAATATGTCCATATTCAAGCGGCATGTAAGTACCCACGCTGGTGAAAAGACTCACAAATGCCAACATTGCAATTATCAGTGCAACGACTCAGTGGAACTAAAGAAGCATATGAGTAGCCACAAAGAAAACAAGTCATTCAAGTGTCACTTGTGCAGTTACAGCAGCGAATATGGCGGTGCGCTGGCTAACCATATTTTAACCCACACAGGTGAGAGGCGTTTTGCATGCACTCTGTGTGGTTACAAAGCCATACAAAAAGGAAATTTAAAGAACCACATGAAGCACCATACGAACAAAGGGCCATTTAAATGCCTGAAGTGTAGTTACAGTGCTGCAGGTAGCGGTCATTTACAGAATCACATGAGAAAATGTCATGGGGCAGCGGCGAAGTAGAAGACAGACAAGCATACGTAAGCATAACTAACAGGAGGAGACAAATTCATTCTTGACTTGTACCATGTACAGAGTAATCACTGGTATAAAAACTTATTCTTAAAAAAGCTATTTATGATCACATACTGAGAGTATTTTTATCGTGAAAATTAGGCTATTCCGTGTAATTATGATTTTATACTGATATTCTGTATTATGTTCAAGTTATAAGAGTTAGTATTTAAGTAGGTTAAACAATCATATCTACACCACTAGTTTTAGAAGCGAAATATAATTTGTTAGGGTAATTAGACAAATGTGTTTTTATTTCCACTTTAAGAATATTCTACATAAAGTTCTAAGAAAATTAAATTTCTTGAAAATGATCCGCCGTAACAACCATGAAAGGAGCTGTTGTTTTCTTCTAAATTCAAATAAATAACCAGAAAGTTTTAATGAGTTATAAAATAATAAGTACTGTAAAATGGATCAATCACTCTGGTTCACCAATCCATCTTCCATTTATAAGAAAACTACAATTTTAGTAGGTGACATCAAAATCGAAGTAAGTATATCTAGGATTTTTAATTATTTGTTGCTGCTTTTTCATACTGTATTTCAAATATTTATTATAAAATGGTGAACTGGTTTTTAGTTATAAATTCATATCCATGAATAATTTGTTACTAAATAAGTGTGTAAAAAAAAGCTCAATACCTGGCTCTTCCCATTCCTTTTTTCAAATGAATAATGCTGCAATATTCCGTGTTTCTCTACATCGTACAAAAAAGTTAATATTATTTCATAAAAAAATTTAATATTTGGCACTTCTTAGGATTTTAAATGCAGTTGAGCTTTTTTATATAGCAGGTAGGACCTGCATTGCTAAATATAGAACATTCCTCCTACAAAAACCGATTTCATTATGTAAATTACATTCAGAAACTTCCTTGAGTTTTTTGCATCATGGAATGTTGATTTAAGTGTTATTAAATTTCTGGGGTAGTATTTTATGTATGGCAGTTGAGTTACCACCCAATAGCTGCTGCCTACCAATCCAAAAAGACTTTAGTTAGTAATACTTTTACTCCAACTGTAGTAGCCAGTTACAGGAACACAAATACAAACTTCAAATTTACATACATAGGTTATAGGGATATAAAAAAATAATATTACGCTTATAATTAAAAAACTGTCAGTTGGGGTATTAATTATGCACATCGTAATAGTCAGTAAAGAATATTGTGTTACAGTTAACTTAACTGTGCATAAATCAAAAAGTAATTAAAAACAACAACTTTATGTTTGAGTATTGGAAACTTGGGTCTCTAAGTAATATATTAATAGGAGAACCTTTTGAATTAATCTTGACATACGCATACTTTCTCCTAAATCTAATATTGGGCACAATTACCTTAATTTCATTACTAAATTATTACAAATTTCTTGAACTCTATTTCAAATTACTGAAATCTCTTCTTTCAATGTTGAAAACGTCCCTACATATCACGTGCATTTTTTTAATTTTTAATTTTATTGCTACCAATTTATATTATATTTAGTGCATACATAGTAGTTGTGCTGTGTAGTTCGAGGCGGTATTTCATTATGGGTGATGACAGTTTTTATTTAATTAGAATATCACTGTGTGATCCCAAAAGGCTGTGTGATCCAAATTATTAAGAGAGGGTATTTCAGTATGAGAGAGGGTGCTTTGTGAACCCAAGGGGTATGTGTCCCAATTTATTATGAGAGGGTACTGTGTTAAATTAAAGATTTATGTACTATGTAAACCCAAAAGGCTGTGTGTCAAAACTTATTACAAGAAGGTATTCTGTGATAAAGGGGTTTGTGTATGAATTTTATAGAGTGATGGTACTGTGTGAACTGAAAGTGCTGTATTTTCCAATTTATTGTAGGGTATCTACTGTATGAACCCAAAGACCTATGTGTTCAAATTTATTATGAGAAAGAGCACTGTGTAAGGGCCGTGAGTCTTTATTTATTATTATGAGAGGGTACTATGTAAACTCAAAGATCTATGTACTGTGTAAACCCAAACGGCTGTGTGTCAAAACTTATTATGAGAAGATTTTGTTTGATAAACGGGCTTGTGTATGAATTTTATAGAGTGATGGTACTATGTGAACTGAAAGTGCTGTATTTTCCAATTTATTATACGGTATCTACCGTATGAGTCTAAAGACCTGTGTCCAAATTTATTATGAGAAAGGGCACTGTGTAAAGGCGTGAGTCTTCATTTATTATGAGAGGGTACTGTGTGAGCCCATAGAACGATGTTCCAATTTATTGTGTGATGGTACTGTGCGAACTCAAATGGCTGTGTGATCCAAATTATTAAGACAGGGTACTGTGTAAGCCCACAAGACTTTGTTGCAATTTATTATGGGACAGTGCTAGGTGAATCCAAAGGGCTGTGTGTCCTAATTTATTGTGAGAGTTGTGTATCTATTCCTATTATTAGAATTGCTTGGTCACCCTACTTGGTTATTGGGCAAGTCCGAGATTTCTGTTGGAACTTAAACACTTCAATGAGCTGGAGCAAGAAATGACTTTAGATAGATCCCTGAGGAATCCTAGAACTGAAATGATATTATGAGAATGAACGTTATTGTAACAAATATATAGATAAAGATGCTGAATATCTTGTTTTTAGAATATTTTATTTCAAATTAGTACTGACACATTACCTATATAATTGTCTGCCTACTGTTGAGTCCTCTTACAGAGAAAAAGTAAGGTTTTACTTTAAAAACAATCTGAATATTTAGCGATTCTCGTGATATTGAATTCAGTTGAAGTGTATCATATTCCTGGTAGTGTTTTTATTGCAGAGTATAGTAAATGTGCCATTCACAAAACATTTTTAATATGAAAATATTACCTGGAAAAGTACTTGAGCACATAATCATATTTTATTTAAGCGTTATTACGCTTCTAAGGTGGTATAAGTATAAATTTGAGCACGAGTTAAGTATTTGCCTGGAGTATTGCCAGTTACCTTATTTTTATGCGATAAACGTTTTTGTTGGTAACTTATTTACAAGAAATTACTGGAGTTTTGATCTTAAGTTTCACCATCTTTACACCGGATAGTGCGCTTACGCTCAAAATTCTCAGACTTGGGGGAAATGAGCAAATATTAGTTTCTCCTGACTACAATTTTAATGATAAAAATCTGAAACATAATTACATATATTCAGTCAGGCATGAAGATAATGCCTTCGAAATTCTTATATACAAATATACGCTTGAATAATAGGCTTTTTACGCACTTGGTCTATATATGTGACCAAGTGCGCACCGCGCTGCCACTAAAACAAGAAGTGAAAATATTTCTTCTCCAGCTCATTGGATTATTGGGGTCGTTACGTTATAACATTCACACACGATAAAGAGTTTAAAATTCTATTGATTCCTTCCTTAATTAGCATTATTTCAGATCAAATTTTGTTTGTTTCTCTGCTTTTGATATCTAGAAAAGAAGATAGTTCTATTTCAAATGTATACATTATGTGGATTTGTATAAGAAAAGGAATAGTATGATTTTTCTTAAAACTAACACAACCTTATTGCTTCTGTCTGGAAAATATCCCATTAATTAGTTTTGCCGTTTCCTACATCAGCTGCAACCAGAAATTGAAACGTGATTGTAAAATAATGATTTGCAATAATTACCGTACTAATTGTACGAGTAAAAAAGAAAATTGTTAAATAGCAACCCATTTCCGCTTTCAGAGAGTAATTACAGCAACCATTCCGAAATGTTTCCACATTAGATCAATTAATGGAAAATCCATCTGCAGATTCTTTACAGGAAAATAGTAAACTCGATAGTAATTGAACCAACTTTATATTTCTTTTTATTTTTGCGCAAGAAAATAGAATAGTCACAAAAAATGCATTAAATAAATTTATTAATGAGCAAGATAATCAATGTACACAGGTTATATAAGAAACTGAAATCTAGGAAATAAATCACATGTAAATGTAAATGTTAATATTTACACCATTTATGGTGTAGGTTCTTTAACCAAACCCCTAATAAAACTTATTAAATACTAAATGAATCATAGATAAATCATTTCTATTTTACTAGTGTTTTTCCAACTCTGAATGGACAACAATAAAAAAAATGTATTATAGCACACAGTTTTATGAATTTCTGTTCTACAACAAACACAATATAAATAACCATACAATGCTTCTCCAAGCCAACTTTCAATGAAAACTAATTGGGCCAGTTATAAAATATCTAAAGCATTACTCCTGAAAACACTTAAATAAAAATAAAAGAACTGCTTATGACAAATTCAAAAATCAACAATAATTCTAAAACAGCACTGCACGCCTCAGTACTTCTTCAATGCTTTGCGAATAAGGGCTAGTCGTTGTTTGTGAGATTCCGCGGTCATACTTCTCTTGTAAGGGCGCAGTTCGTCAGTTCCGAAGCCAGGAGCCCAGATACCGTAGTTGCGGTTCAAAAATTGTTGTACGTCCTTAACCTCAATTGTGTTGACATGACGGTGTTTAGCGATCATAGCGGCACCGTTAAGCACGCGGTCCAGGAAATCGTCTGTGTAAGCCAGCAGGGCTTCTTCCACTTCATCCTCAAGAGTGAGAGTTGGATCGGTGTCTCGTACTAGATCATTCAAACGCGCCTTTGTTAAAACTTGCGATAAGCCCTCCTGAGTATTGGCGAGTTGAGCGTTTTTTATTGGGCTGGCGCTTTGCACGGGGACGTTTGGTACCCCAACAAGACTAGCTCCGGCGATGGGGATTGTTTCTACGACGATGCCCGTTTTAATATCGCCCGTCTGATCGACGGTTGCTGGAGCATGGGTGAGGGCAGTGGCGATCGGAATGCCGTTGGTGGCGTTAACATTTGTCATAATAGCATGAGACAGGGGCACCTGATTTATGACTATGTTCTGTTGTTGCATTATGTTGTTGGTCAAATTTGGAATCGACATTGTCCGTTCGAATGTTTACACAATGTTTTATACAAGTTCGTTAGGGTGTTGTAAAACCGCAATTCAATGAAAAGCGGTACTGCTGAATTACTTTATTAACTAAAAAGGAACAAAAAGAAAATACCATTACGCTTTCGTATCGATAAGTAAAGTTAGGTTAAAAGATTAAGTTCAAGGACAAGAGGTGAGGCTTAACTGCTGGTTACTAGAAATGTAGCCAATATTACAATAAAATGTCTACGATGAACTACCTTTTTGTGGGTAGTTGTCAGTAACGGACTACTTCAGGGACACATAGGTTTTTGTTATTCGGACCAAAATAATTTTGTACCAAATTAAGGATCGCAGCAACTTACAAAATAAAAGAATATACGATGCAGCGCTACGAAAGTGTAAAATATTTCAAAATAGGTCAAATGTCACAGAATTAGTTCAAAGTAGAAGCCTTTTTCGTACACCTCAGAATAAACAGAGAAAGTGTTGTTAAAAAAGTATTTGACTAACAGTATATTACGCTGTTGCGCACATTCGTCGCCCGTTCACGTACGATCAGAAGGGTTAAGGCAGAGTGGTCTCCGGTTAGTACTTGGATGGATGACCCGAAGGTTGCGTTAACGCGGCGCCTCTCCCACGAGGATTGATGATCACTATGGGAGAGTAGATCAACAACCTCCCTTATGGGGGAGGCCCTTGCCGAACAATGAGATGTTGCGGGCTAATAATAAATAAATAATAATAAAATATTATGATTACATTTTCTAGTCTTACACTTTTTTACAATAGGTATAAGTGAGTGATTTCGCCTATATGTTTTATGTAATTGCAATTTAGTTCTTTGAATAGTTTACTAACCTGTTGCTCTAGAATTATAAAGGCGGAAACAACAGAGAAGAACAATTAATTAGTATAGAAAAACGTGTGTGTATATCAACATCGATACTTATTCGATATGAATGAAGATGTCAAACTCCTACCTACCAGTGTAGATTCTTTATCAAATTTTCCTGATCCTACACGTCATATCTGGCATCAAACCAAAATCAAGGTAGAATTATTTCTAACTGAGTTGGAAACAAATGGGAAATTTGCATTATACATTTAAAATCTATTAGAAGTTACAAGCTAGTAAATGATAAAAAAAAGGTTTTCTATTGAAAAACAATTACAAGAAAGTTTTGGTATTTTTACAAAGCATCTCAAGGTAATTAGTAATAAATAAAAGCTTCCATTCAAACTGTCCGAATGTTAGTAGTTTAAGGATCCGCAGTAAAAACAGGAAAATTTGGGAGCTATTTAAGAGGACCTTGCGGTAGCTTCAGTTACATAAGTATTATTCAGTGAGCCATATATAAGCGTGAACATGTGTTATAGTAAAACAGGTAGGTAGAGATTTAAACATGGGAATTGACATCAGGGGCGTCGAATCTAAAGGACGGTACTAAAAAAGATAATGATGATCCATCAAGCTGGAATCATTACATGAAGAATGCAATATTTGCAACTGTAAAACATTAGTAAAGGGTAACTTAAATCTACTCCTCTCTTATTATTATAATGGTAACGGAAAAACAGTATCATATATATATTTTAACAGTAATATTGTTCAATTTATTTTTATGTTTACAATTATTCTGCACATTTATAATGGAATTTACATCTCGAACTTTCATAACTCTCTCTCTCTAATTCAAGGATTTGCGAGTTCAGATAAAATACAATTGATAAAACATCCGTTAGCTTGGGTACCATCTTATTTTCCCAAAAACTTTCATTTCTCTCAATTCGAATTAGTTCTAAGTCGATGTCTATACATATATAAAACTAAATCACAATCACTTTCCTGTACAATATTTAATTGTCTTTGAATTTTTTAAGTAATAAATATATTTTCTTTTAAACATAATTTATCTTCCTCGATTTTGACACAATTTCTTGTTATTACCTTGTAGTTTTTCACGTATCTTTTGATTTAGCATTGAAAACGTACATTTCACTTTTACTAGTTGTTACGGGCCAAACGGGCTTTTCCGTCGACTCTTAACCGGATAGGTGGATAAAGGCCTACAGCTTAACACAGAGGAGTAGGGGGAGTTCACGGAAATCGCTTACGGGAGGAAATCTTCCTAGTTGTGAACAGGTTAAGTCAAAATTAGTGGGCGCCACCTTCCAAATACAGCTGAGTGTAGGTCCTCGTGGAAGGCCGAGAGGACAACGGCTTACGGGAATCGAACTCACCTTTATTGTGCCTCCTCGTATACATATGAAGCTTGCAAAATTCATGCACAAACAAATACAATACAAATACAAAATAATGAAAGATATACTGAATTTTAAGACACATATAATGAAATTATTGGCAATACAACCGAATGACAGCAACAGGCGATTTTGATTAATTCTATTTTACAAATATTATTATTTGAGCACTCAAACCAAAAGGCTCGTTGTCGTTGACGCACGGATTTGGTCCAATCGACTACGCAGCCTGCGACGCCGGAGCTTAAAGGAAAACACAATATATATAAAAATTTCTCTTATACTTTGTACTACAAACAAAGACAGTCCGCGACTGAAGGTCGCTTCTTGTTTCCAAATAAAAAAAGGTTCAATGATGTTGAATTTTGCAAGTAGCGCGTAAGGTTTCGCTTCACAGAAACACAAAACTTTAGTTTTCACCTTAAAATTTGAAGCAGGCAGGCACAATTTCGAGTAGTTGAACAGATGTAGATACAATTTGGGGTTGTTCCCCTGGTCCGGCAGGAAAAGAAGGGTAGACGACCTCAGAAAATGTTGGGGATGAAACGTCCGTAGGTACGCCCCTGGGAAATTAGTTCACCTCTATTCCCACGGAATCAAACTAGTGAACCGATGAAGCACAATTTCCACGGGTTTAACCTTAGTGGAACAACGAAGCACAATTTCCAATTTCACTAGATCAATTTTAGTGGAACGACGAAGCACAATTTCCACGGGATCAATTTCGCTTTTATCCAAATAAATCGAGAGAACAAATACACTTAATTGCTCTATATTAGGGCTAACACTGCTAAATATCTAATCAAATCCGACTTTGTCGAGGATTTTCTTTTGCCTAAAGCAAAAGTACGATACGGTAGGTTCGATATAGCAAAGCAGCCGCAAAAAGACCCGTCTAAAAGAGTCTAGTATCTACTTTATTTTCGTAACGGCCCTTCTCCGTAGATGGAATTTGGGAAGACCCGGTGTAATTGAAGATCGAAAATTGCCTTTTTAATTTCGTAACGGCCCTCGTAGATGGACTCGAGCGACCGGAGCCATTCAAGATGTATAACTGACTGAAGACTTAACGCGACATGCTGCATCACCCCCCAAAAATCTTGCAACATATTGCGAAATATGATGTAAATGTTCTAGAACGATTTGAAACGTAAATTCTTAGAAGCGTCAAGGTCAGGCGCGAGAAAAACAATATTCGGCAATTTCGGCTTAATAAGGGGACTGTCAACACAACTCAATCTTAGAAAAACAAAATAGCGAAAACTGTAACCAACATAAAACTGCAATTAAAATAACGTTTTTAATTCCAATGGAGCGGCAATTAAATTACGAAATTAGTTCAAAGGTAGCGGCAAATTTTAAAAGAACATAACATAGTGCATCATCATTTAGGAGAACATCTAGGAACGCTCTTAAATAAGGATAATCTATGGAAATGAATAATCTACAGGATCTCACCAGTAAATTCAGTCTTTGTTCGCGCAAATTGAGTGCCGTTTCTAAATAAATTCTGCCGTAAACTATCGTATGAATACTTTCAACAGTAAATGTTTTGGTTGGGTTTTAGGTAAATAAATAATCATAGGAACAGAATTACACATTGATAATTATTAAATAAACGTAGTACCTGTAATAATACTTGTGGCTTAAGTAAAGATAAACCTCTTGTTTTCCACACTCGAACTTTCAGAAAATTATTTTTGATCGTACTGTATAATGAATACTTGAACAAAAGACAACGGTATTGTTATTATTTATTAAGTAAATTGAAACACCATTAAAGTTATCAAAAGTCTAATTTCACTTTATTTTCTTTGTGAACTTTTTGACCAATTTTAAAACATCTTAAAATCAACAGTTCGTACAATATTTTATATTCAACTTGTGTAAGTATTCCAAGTAGTTCAAAAGCCACACAATGACTTGCGAGTTTACATAACATAATAGAATATTTGGCAAACAGCAAATATTGTTAAATAAAGAAAGTGTTGTTAAAAAAGTATTTGATTAACACTAATTTGATGGTATTGCAATAAAAGTGAGTGATCTTCACATATTTACTTTATACAATTACATTTTACTTGCCCTACGATTGTAAAGGGTTGATACGAAAAAGGAACAATTATTTAGATCAGAAAACGTATACATATTGCCATGGCTACCATATCTGATATTAATGAAGATGTCAAACCCGATATTACCACTGTGACTTCGTTACCAAATTTTTCGGATTCTGCATGGGATGTGTGGCAACCAATAAAAATCAAGAAAGAATTATCTCAGACTGAGTTGGAAAGCAATGGTAAATTTCTATTATACAATAAATTAAATACTATAAATAAATAACCAATAATAAAAAAATTCGGTATTTACAAAGCATGCCAATGTAATTTGTATCACCGATAATCGTATAAAAGCCTCTATTCAAACAGACCAAATATTCGTAGTGTAATGATAAGCAGTCAATTTGAATTTTTCTTAATTGTTATTCATTTAAAAATGGAAAAATTTCGGAGCTGTTTAAGTTACTTTGTGCTAGTTTAGATACATATGTGTTAATTAGTAATCCATATATAAACATGTCTGTGTTACAGTCAAACAAGAACAAATTCAAGCATGGGAATGGCCATCAGAAGCGTCCGATCTAAATGATGATACTAAATATGATAATGATTGGTCCATCAAGCGGGATTCACTACATGAAGAATTAGATATAAATACTGAAATATTTCCTACCGACAATGGTCATGTAACAGTAGAGCCTCTAAAACATATGACAACACATACAGCAGAGAAGCCATTGAAATGTAATATGTGTGACTTTGAAAGTGTACATAAAATTAGCCTGAAACGACATATGAGCACTCATACAGGAGAGAAACCTTTCAAGTGCAGTGTTTGTGACTATAAAAGTGTAATGAAGAGTATCCTGCAGCAACATATGAGCACTCATACAGGAGACAAACCATTCAAGTGTAATATATGTGATCACAGAAGTGCACGTAAAGCTAGCTTACAACTTCATATGAGAACTCATACAGGAGAGAAACCTTTTAAGTGCATTTATTGTGACTACAGAACTACACATAAAGCTAATTTACAGTTTCATATGAGAACTCATACAGGCGAGAAACGTTTCAAGTGCAATATATGTGACTATAGAAGTACACATAAAGCTAGCTTACAACTTCATATGAGCACTCATACAGGAGAGAAACCATTCAAGTGCAATGTTTGTGACTATGAAAGCGTATTAAAATGTACCTTGCAACAACATATGAGCACTCATACAGGACAGAAACCTTTTAAGTGCAGTATATGTGAATACAAAAGTACACGTAAAGCTAACTTACAACTTCATATGAGAACTCATACAGGAGATAAACCTTTCAAGTGTAATATATGTGACCACAGAAGTACACGTAAAGTTAGCTTACGACTTCATATGAGCACTCATACAGGAGAGAAACCCTTTAAGTGCAATATTTGTGATTATAAAAGTGTGCAAAAAAGTACCTTGCAACTACATATGAGAACTCATACAGGAGAGAAACCATTCAAATGTAATGTATGTAATTATACTAGTAGGTGGAATGGCAATTTAGAACTGCATATGAAAGCACATGCTGGAGACAGATCATTCAAGTGCAATGTATGTGATTATGCTGCTGTAGGAAAATGCTTTTTGGAACGACATATGAAAACTCATACAGGAGAAAAATCTTTCAAGTGCAATAAGTGTGACTACGAAGGTACGCTGCAAGTGAACCTGCAAAGACATATGAGAGATCATATAGGAGAAAATGCATTCAAATGTAATGTATGTAATTATGCTAGTAGGTGGAAGGGCAATTTAAAACTGCATATGAAAGCACATGCAGGAGACAGATCATTCAAGTGCAATGTATGTGATTATGCAGCTATAGAAAAATGCTTCTTGGAACGACATATGAAAATCCACTCAACAGAAAAATCGTTTAAATGTAATTTATGTTCTTATGCAAGTGTGCGCAAAAGCAATTTGAAACGTCATATAAAATCACACGCGGCTTGTGCTGGCATATGAAATCGCATGAATAAAATTTTAATTTTGTAATTGGTGTTAATAACATCCACCACATAATATTTTAGGAATGGAGCTGGTGATTTTTGCAAATAAATTAAAATCATTTATTCAACTGCACCTTTTCTAAACCTTGCAATAAGCAGATACTCATTTAACCAATTTTGTTATCACAGTAGTAGTCTTTTTCTGTAGCTCTTGCAGTTGCAGTAGTTAACCAATCGCACAAATAGTATGGTAAATACATTTTATTCAAATCCGGCACTAAAGAGTTAAAAATGCGGCATTAAAAGAACCCATTTTAGCTCTCCTCGTGGCCACCCGTTGCTACGTAATCTACTCGGGTTGCTATGCCAACGTGTCAGGAGAACGTCCGAACGAAATTCGCTCGGTCAAATTTTTGGACGAATTAATTATTGATGTATTTTATGCGTGCACCTAACCTAAAAATAAAATATTTTTTTCAATTTTTTTGCCGGATTTGAATAAAATTTAATATGCACCTCGCCAGTAAAGCACTTTTTTATAACTCGGCTTCGCCTAGGGTGACCAGACGTCCTCTTTTACCCGGACAAGTCCTCTTTTCAGGGTGTAAAATTTTGTCCGGTATATATCCCGATTTTCGAAGTAGAAAGTCCTCTATTTGCAAAGTGCCTCCACACTCACAGGACTCACATAATCTGATACCTTCGCTTCGCATTCCGCGTATCAAGAGTTACCATACATAAATTGCGCGATATGCATGCTATGGCTACCTGAATTCTAAATTTAGAAAGGTCTGAGGCAATTGTATGGCTTGCGTATTTTTTCGATCGGTGCGGGGCGGGGGTATAGGCGACGACACGACTAGCAGCTGACGTGCTCACGAATGCTGTTACTGTGGGATTCCCCGAATTCCACTCAATCCTCGGTTGAAGTTGGCTCAGTATACCCACAGATCACAACATAGATATTACGTTTTCGGTAGTGTTGTTAGTTTTATCGGCGGTGTTTATTTTCCTTTACTATTTACTGGTACCGGTAAGTTTTAAATCTAGGTAATTTAATTTTGTAATCTGACAATTAGATTTGGCTTTTTTGTAGTTTAACAAAAATCAAAAAATGCCAAAACAAAAATGCAAATTTACTGACAAACTAAAAGTCGAATATTCTATGTTTAAAGCTACGAAACTAGATTATGAAGTCTATTGCCCAGTTTGTAACTCAAATTTTTCGATTGCAAATAAAGGAAAATTAGACTTGGAGCAGCATCTCAGTACAGAAAAACACAAACAAAAAATAAAGTCAGCGACAAGTGAAAAGGTGACCACGTTCTTCGTGGAGCGATTTAATAAAACTGAAGAACTAGTGGCTGCAGCAGAAGGAACTCTAGCGTTTCATACGGTGAAACATCATTTTAGTTTTAGATCGAGCGACTGTTCTACAAAATTATTTCAAAAAATTTTACCTGATTCCGAATTGGTTAAAAAACATTCTTCTGCGCGCTCAAAAACACAAGCAATTATTGTTGGTGTTTTAGCTCCACACAGTCTTAAAGTTGTTCTAAATGATGTACAAAAATCTAATTATATTGGTGTCTCTACAGATGCTAGTAACCATAACAGTTTAAAAATGTTTCCCGTGTTAATTCAATATTTTGATATGGAATTTGGTCTACGTATAAAAATTTTGAAAATTGTGGATCTCAAAAACGAAAAATCTGAAACAATAACAGATTATTTGTTGAGTTCATTAGAATCAAATGGAATATTAAAATACTGTATTGCATTCGGCAGTGATAACTGTAACACGAATTTTGGTGGTTGCAAAAGAGCAGGCACTAAAAATGTTTTTGCTGGTTTGAAATCAAAATTAAACCGCAACATTGTAGGAATAGGCTGCCCCGCGCATGTTCTTAACAACTGTGTTCAAACGGGTTGCGATATTCTACCTGTGGATATAGAATCATTAGTTTTAAAGATTTTTAATTATTTTTCAATTTACACTTTACGAATTGAAAAACTAAAAGAATTTTGTGAATTCGTAGAGTTGGAATACAAAAAGTTATTGTACCATAGTAAAACCAGGTGGCTCTCACTTTTCCCATGTCTTAATAGAATTTTAGAGATATACGAAGGTTTGGAATCTTATTTTTTATCTGAGAATGCTACACCGACTTTAATAAGGAACTTCTTTGAAAATGGTCTTAACAAAGCATATTTTTGGTTTATGCACTCACTAATGTATATTTTTCATGAAAAAATTAAGTCCATGGAGAAAGAAGGAAACTCACTTATTGAAGTATTAGATATTTTGCAAAAAGTTAAGTTGATCTTGAAGAAAGAACTAGGGAGCAGTTTTTACCTTTAAAGGTAAAACAAATTTTTAAAAAATATGTAGAGAAAAGAATGGAAAAAGAAGTTGAAATTATGAGAAAAAACTTCCTTTTTGTTTATGAAAAATGTCTTTCCTATCTGGAAATGTGGAGAACTCCTTTGTGCGAATTCCAAAATTTGTCGTGGATGTCGTTAAAGGAAATTCCGTTGTGGGGTAGCATTCAGAACTCCCTAGAATTTTTTGATCAACATGATGTGAAAATAAATGAATCAAAATTATTCCATCAGTATAGTTATTTAAAAATATTCTTGGAATCGTCGCTAAAGGATGATAATTTTAAAACTCTTTTATCGCATGAAAAATGGGTTAAATATTTTAAAGGGATACCTTTCAAAGAAGATAACAGCGAATTTTTGAAGATCTGTCAGTTCTTTTTCGCAATACCTGCACATAATGCTAACAGAGAAAGAGTTTTTTCTTTGATCAACTCTCAATGGACGGACGAAAGAAACCGATTCTTACTGTCAACAATAGAGTCTGTTGTAATGACTCAATTTAATTTAAAAAACTTTTCTTGTGATGAATTTTATCAATATTTATTAACGCACAAGAATCTACTTAAAGGTATTTCTAGTTCGGAAAAATACACTAAGTAGGTACTTAATCGTATTTTACAGAGTGCAGGCTGAATCAGGAAAGTTTATGCTTAAATGTTCTTGTTAAAATGCTATGCATGGTTTGCAATGTGAGTTACTGTTTAGATTTAGACAGACTTCAGAAACAGTGAACAGAATGTAGTAGACGAATAGACTGAAACATGTTTGTTTAATAGTTTTGTTAATTGTTACTTAAATGTTAAGTGATTTACTTATAACATAAGTTAATGTAATGTGTCGTTTTTATAGTTTTTATTTTGTTACAAAAATAAGGACTATGAAAATAGGGAAGGAAATATAAAGGAACTATTGTTACCACCATTATTATTTATTGGTGTCCTCTTTTCGCCTCTGGGTAATCTGGTCACCCTAGCTTCGCCTCGGCAAATAACACCCACATCCGTGATAAAAAAGTTTGGCTTTACTGCCTTGGTACATAAATAACTATTTTATGCTCGGCAATATACTGTATTAGAGATTAGTTATTTTTAGTAAATTAGTGAGCACTTATTAATGGTAAGCTGGAAATGTTACTGCATTTGGTAGTGGTGATCGGGAACTAGTAAGTTTTGATAAACAAAATGATAAAAATAAAAAATTGTTCGATCCACTGAAAAACAAGGAAAATATAATATAAAAAGGGCATTAAGACGTGTTTTCATCTCTTAACATGTTTTGACCTTGGGGGGGGTCTCTTGACTGAACATTTTTTTTATCATAAACCAGCTATTGCATTCTTGTATATCTGTCCAGTTGTGGTTCTAAACACAATTTGTATTTGAATGGAATATAGTTATATTTTAGATATGAATCAAGAAGGCAGCTTCTGGTGTTTCATTTATTAAAGATCACGAAAGAACTTCCATGAAACCTATCAAGGTTTATCAAGCCCTTCAAACACCAACTTTTACTGAGGGAAAGAGACTTTAAGACACCTGAAGGAAGATTGTAAGCCCTGCAGATGTATTGATATTTTATAGATTCAACAATAAATATTTTGTTTGGGTTGTGGATAAATAAATAATTTTAGTGACCGAACTAGGAGTTAATAATTATTAAATAAATGTAGTACATGTGATATTGTATTGTGACTTAAGTTGTTCTCTACAGCCAAACATTAAGAAAAATGATTTTCATCATAGGTCCAGCTTAATGAATATTTCAACAAAAGACGACAGTATTCTTATTATTGTTTATTAAGCAAATTGAGATGGGATTGTAGTACCCAAAATTCTATATTTACCTTATTTTTTCTGTGAACTGTTTTAACTGAGTTGAAAACACCTTAAGAGCACCTTCAATTGTCAATAATATTACTCGATATTTCACATAAACTGATTGTTTATATGTACCAAGTTGATTGATTGAATATTGAAAAATAATGTTTTAGTCTGCCACATCTGCAGTATAATATAAACAAAGTTGTGCTTGGTTGCAGCAAAGAGAGAAAGTTTATATTTGAATTTATACAATATCAAGATTTGCCTTTCCTGTAGAAAATTAAATGCGAGAAAAAGCGATGCTTACGATATTTTTGTTGATAAATATTCGAAAAAATACTGCATAAATCTGATCGAAAAGATTTCAGTATCCATTGGCAAGACGTTCTTAAAATCATCTGGTTCAATTAATTTTCAGTCATTTAAAAGATTTTTGTGAGAGTATTGAAACATTTATTTTGTATCATTCCTTCAGCGACCGTTTTTTTTTTTTTGGTCTTATTCTTTTACAAAACATTAAGGGAATAGCTAGAAAACTTAAATCTACATAATTTAATCTGGTGGATGTAAAATAAATGCTGAAGGAAATATTGCGACATAATATAGAGCTGTTTCTGGGGTATGTCTTTTGTCAATGTTCTTGAGAAAATATATTTCATCAATACTATTTACCGTTTAGTGCCGCTGTAGAATCAACAGTTGTTACACTATTCTTGGATTCCACTTGTATAAGTTTTCAAAGTAGTTCAAACGCCATACAATGACAACCCGGTTAACATAACCTAATTAATTATGTTAGCCTTTGGAAATACCATTGGACAACCAAGAAAGTATTAAAAAATATTTGATTATCTCTAATTACGTTTATTAGTGTTATGCCTTTCTACAGTAAAAGTGAGGTATTTTCGCATATTTTATGCAATTCCATTTTAGTACATTTGCATTGTTTGTAATTTATCGGCCTTAGATTATAAATGGTTACATATTATATTAGAACAATTATTTAGAACAGAAAAACGTGTGCATTTTGACATGGCTACCTTATCTGCTATGAACGAAGATGGCAAAGCTGTTGTTGCCAGTATGGATTTATCAAATTTTTCGGATTTGTCATGCGATGTCTGGCATACAACCAAAATCAAGAAGGAATTATCTCGGACTGAATTGGAAACAAATGGTAATTTCCATTATACAGCAAATTAATCTTAATGTAAATACTATAAGCAAGGAAATGATAATAAAAATAAAATGGTATTTTTACAAAGCATACTAATGTAATTTGTGTTGACCATAATAATATAAAGGCTTGCATTCAAATAGATCAAATATTAGTAGGTTAATGATAAGCGGTAAGTTTTAATTATTTTTTAATTCTTATTCGTTTAAAAACGGGGAAATTTGGGAGATATTTAAGATGATTGTGCTAGCTTAGTTATATATGTATTATTTAATAATCCATATATCTGTATATATGTTATAGTGAAACAGGAAGAGATTCAAACATGGGAATTGCCATTAGAAATGTCCTATTTAAAGAATGATGTTAAATCTGATAATGAATGCTCCATCAAGTTCGAATCATTGCATGTAGAAATAGATATAAAATCTGAAATCGTTAGTGATAGTAAAGATCATATAATGATGGAACCTCTAAGTAAATCTCCATTGCAGTGCAATATGCAACAAAGTTTTAATACTCATCCTAGGGAAAAGTTTCACAAATGCCATATATGTACCACAGCTTTAAATGGAAAAAAAATATGGTTGAGCACATGAATATACATACCAACAAAGAAGCTTTTGCCTGCTATGTTTGTGATTACACATGTATAGCGAGCCGTTTTTTAAAAAAGCATATGAGAATTCATACAGGGGAAAAACCATTCAAGTGCGATGAGTGTGACTTTGTAAGTACACATAGAAATAGCTTGCAAAGAGAACTCATACAGGAGAGAAACCGTTTAAGTGTAATATGTGTGACTATGAAAGTGCACAAAGGAATAGCGTGCAACGACATATGGGAACTCACACAAGAGAGAAACCTTTCAAGTGCAGTAAGTGTGACTATGAAAGTACTCATAAAACTAGCTTGCAAAGGCATATGAGAACTCATACAGGAGAGAAACCGTTTAAATGTAATACCTGCGACTATGAAACTCCACAGAAGATTAGCTTGCAACAACATATGAGCACTCATACAGGAGAGAAACCTTTCAAGTGTAATATATGTGAATATGAAAGTACACATAAAATTCGCTTGCAAAAACATATGAGAACTCATACAGTGGGGCAGTCTTGCAATACATGAGACTATGAAAGTGCAGAGAAGATTAGCTTGTAACAGCATATTAGAACTCATATAATAGAAGCCTTTGAACTGGAGTAAGTGTGACTATGAAAATATGCATATCATTAGTTTGCAAAGACATATAAAGGCTAGCTTAAAGGACCCAGGGAATATTTTTATATTAACCGGAGTGGTATGTGATTGGGTGAAACAGATAGGTGGGAGGTCACCTTTTGAATGTCTAATTGCTCCAGGCATTAACTGTATGTAAGGTTGCCTAACAGATGAACATTTTCAATTAAACCGGTTCGAAACTCAATATCTTTGACATAGCAGTTAGTATTTTAAATTTTATACCTCTTTGTGAAGGAAAACTGTATGATTGAATGAAAAAATGGGCCTGTTTTGTTGTACTAGACCACTATTTTCACAGTATTCAATTAAAGTAATTACGTATCATGTTTGTAACTGCTTTTTGTTATATTAGTAAATATATTTTTTGGTATTATCTCTTTTTTATTTCAAGTATCATAGATAAGTAAGTTTTTGGTAACGCATATTCTGGAAATGGATTTCGTATTTTTAAAGTTGAAAACATATGATGTTATCACTAGTTAACACAGAGAACTTGTCGAGGTGAAATGAACTGTAAGGCATATTGCGAGTTTCAGTGGCAGAGCTAGAACACTCGGGTCTCTAGGCGAAAAATTTTTATGGCCCACCTGATTGAAATGCTTCAGAAAAAAGTGAAAAGAAAACAAATTAAAGGGTCCCAAGAGCCAACTTTGAATAGTGGTGGCTTTTGGCAGGGCTGGATTAACTTTTTTGTAGTATGTAATTAAGACGGTTAGTTTTTTTTCTACTTTTAATTTGACTCGGTCCGTACGTCTCTTCTTTCCATCTCCTCTAAATTTAAGACTATACTGTATGGGCAAAAATTTTCATAAATATAAAAATCTTGATTTATTAAAATTTAGTTCTCACTTTCATTTCTGCAAAACTATTGATTAATTCCTCGACTTCCCATTATATATTAAAGTTTAAATATAAATCTAGTTGAGCAGAATATCTAGGGCTTCGGGCCACTATGCGAAGGCATACCTTGTTTACCCCTATTTACGCCACTAGCCAGTTTCTCTCCATTTGATTTGTAATGCAATACCAATATTTTTTTGGAAGTAGATGCTTGCATTTCTTCACATTTTTTAATGATTGTCAAACAATTGCTCTATTAACTTTCTAAGAATTTTATACAATTTAAGTATTAGTTCCTCTTTACTCAAAGTATGTTACAATTTTAAAAATTTGTTGCTTATCGGGAGAATCTGACATAACTTATTAAAGTTATTGCAATTATATTGAAGAAAAGGAAATAAACGTCCTTAAGTATGGTCTCCCTCATGGTCTTTGGTAAAGCTAAAACAGAAGTGAAGTTTCCATGTATCTTACTAGTCATATCTTTTTTTTCTCCATAATATAGGTGCAGGACCTGTTAATTATGGTATATGGCTATCACTAGACATACATAGCTAAAATAGTGTTAATTTGTATCATTAACCTTAATATATAATTTACGCTTAGTTTTGGTGTAGGCTTCAACATTAAAGAATTGCGAAAGATATTTAATAATTTATTAAATGTTTCGCTGCCTTATTGCAGAACTCTCGTAGCTTTTAAGAAGTTGTCATATCAGTAGATACTTAACTGTAATAAATAAAACTACAATTAATAATAAAATTAAATGTAATACCAAACAGAAGAAACTTCTTTTAGTAGACTAGTTATAGGTACAGATGGTAATGTTTACTATATTACAAATCTTAACAGAATTCATGAAGATATTATTAATAGTATTCACGTTAACAAGGTTTTTTTTTTTAGTATGATATACAAATACTCTGTGACTTCTTCTACTCTGACACTCTTTACACTTGGAAAGTATTCTTCAGTACATGTTATGTATTGAAAGTTACCTTTACGTATATTATATTTGAAATCACTTACGTATTTTTACACAGATGCACAATAAGGGTCGCATATAGTAATGCCTTTCTTTCATAGTCTTCTTTAATATAGCTATTACATGCATGCATTCAAAGGGTTTTTCATATGGCATGAATTTGCATATGTTTCTTTAAATTGCCTTTCCTTGCAGATTTATGGTCACATAAAGTGCAATGGAAGGGCTTTTCCCCTGTATGAGTTTTTACATGCCGCTGCATATGATTCTTCTGTGCACTTCTATAGTCACACAAATGGCACTTGAACGGTTTCTCTCCCGTATGAATTTTCATATGCCGTTGTAAAGTGTACTTTTCTGTATATTTATAATTGCATACACTGCACTTGAATGGTTTTTCACCTGTGTGACTGTTGATATGACTCTGTAATGATCGTTTAGTTACACATCTAAAATCGCATATGTTACACTTGAACGGTTTTTCTCCAGTATGAGTTTTCAAATGCTGCTCCAAGCTGTCCTTAGCAACATAGCTGCGACCGCATTCATAGCATTTGAAGAGATTTTCCCCAGTATGCGTTTTCATATGTCGTCGTATGCTGGTACTCCGTGCACATTCAAACTCACACAAACTGCATCTGAAAGGTTTTTCACCTGTGTGTGTTCTCATATGATGTCGTAGGGTGTGCTTTACTCTACATCTATAATCACATACAGAGCATTTATACGGCTTTTCGCCTGTATGAGTTCTCATATGTTCCTCTAAGGTATGTTTCGCTCTAGATTTATACCCACATATAATGCATTCGAAAGGTTTTTCACCTGTATGAGTACTCATATGCTCTTTCAACGTATGTTTCACTCTACATCTGTAATCGCAAACACTGCATTGAAAAGGCTTTTCTCCTGTATGAACTTTCATATGACGCTGCAAGTGACTTTTCTGTGTGCTTTTATAATCACACAGATTGCACTTAAAACGTTTCTCTCCTGTATCAGTTCTTTCCCCAGTGTGCTTCTTCATATGCCGTTGCAAATTACCCTTCTGTATAGACCTATAGTCGCATACAGTGCATTTGAAAGGCTTTTCTCCAGTGTGCGTTTTAATATGTTGCTGTAAAGAGTTCTTGTCTACAAATCTAAATTCACATACACTACACTTAAAAGAGTCATCTCCCGTGTGTGTTCGCACATGGCGTCGTAAATTATTTTTGCAGGTATAACTGTTATAACATATACTACATTTGAAGGGCTTTTGACCTGACCCTGCATTATTACTAATGTATTTCACTTTGTCATTAATATTAACGAAATATTGTGGTTTAATAGATGTAACTTTTTCGTGAATTGCATAATCCTCTTCAAGCTCACCTTTTATATGCAACTCCTCACTCAACAA
This sequence comes from Limonius californicus, assembly GCA_014611495.1. Lineage (NCBI taxonomy): Eukaryota > Metazoa > Arthropoda > Insecta > Coleoptera > Elateridae > Limonius > Limonius californicus. Next base: position 66,534 of record JABXWE010001131.1, read on the forward strand.
AGGCTCAGTCTTTAAGTCGATGATAGCGGTACTGCTTTCCATAGCAAACTTTATATCTGGGGCTTCGGACTCCCGAAGATCCAGCCATTGCATGCTTGTTTCTTCATGTTTCACTGTAATTGTTTAACATTTGTAAGATATAGAATAATTTATCCTCTACAGGACATAAATTATTTAAAATATGTTCCTGTATTTAATCATGGTTAAAAACTTGGGCACCACAAACTTAAAATTATTTAAAATATGTTCCTGTATTTAATCATGGTTAAAAACTTGGGCACCACAAACTTACCGTGTAAATTTGAGTCAGAAAATAGAAATTCTTCCTTGACTTCGTTTAGTTGAGCCGCTTGCAATGAATAATTAACATTAATAATAATACCTGAGTAATACTCTTCGCTAATGTTGGGTTTCATTTCTTCCATCTTGATGATGATATAGAATATAGAATTATACTTTCTGAAATAATTTATCTGTGCTGTAATATTACAATTACTGTACACCAATAAAATTTTTGAATGGTTATGTTTAGCGTCAAACATAGGTAATTAATCCAAACAGACCTAATAATGCATTTAAACTACTTATACAGTGTGCGTCACTGTAAGTGGTAAATGTCATAGACACTCGAAGACAGTGTTAATGTTCACAAACAGTACGGTTAGGTTGCTTATTATTTCTGTTATGCGTTATACCAGACTCAGGAAATCGTGGAGTAAAATAATTCCATGGTAAATATGTATAGTGGCCAAATAACTAGCGAACAGATATGTTTGCAAATTGCAGACCATGACAAGGATAATGAAATCCAAAACAGCTGTAGGAACGTAGTTATCCGCATGTCGCAAACCGTTACAGAGTTATATAGTTATATAGTTAACATCAAACCGATATTGTTATTTCAAGCATTACATAATAAACTGAAATTATACCGTTGGAAATAAAAAGATTCAGTAGTTAATGCTAGAAATTATACAAGACTGCCGAACAAAATAATAAAAATAAATTACGAGCAGTTATTATCAAAGTGATAACTCTAAACGGTTTTCTAAATAAAATAAAATCAAATACGTACTGACAAATAATTTGTATGTGGAAAATCATGCAATAATAACACGACAAACCCTATAGTTGGAAACGTGTAAACGTAACCCTATAATTGTTCAAATTTATCAAAATATTTACCAACGAATATTAATCAATCTAAAATGCGTTTAAGGAAGCAATCTGTACAAGTTCAAATAAACCTGTTCGGCTTAGCAATGGAAAATTTATGTATAACCAGTTAGCAATAGAGGATAACTGGAAATTTGTGATGCAGAACTACACTAAGGACCGGCCTTCACCAGGAATAACTGGAAGAAGAGTATGTATAAGGCACGACACATAATTTGTGGTTTCACCAGATACTAGTTCCACTACATGGTATGTAATAATAATCGTTACCATCTTATCGAACACACGTACAGCTGCCATTTTTGTGGGGAAAAAACAATATTAAGACTGCACGACCTTGTATGCCCAAGGGTCATGGGAACTTCATTATCTGAAAAACTGGCGTTCTTGCGCCCCTAATTATTATTATATTGAATTATTCCAAAACCCAATGTATTTTACTGATCGTGATTCTTTATTTGACGAAACAAAGTTTATTATTACCACATACATATACGCTAAGAGATATTAGGCTACGATACTATGAATGTAAGTGGCAATAGTAATGGCGTTTTAAAATAAAGATTGATAGAATACAATATTTAAAATATCAAAATTCAGTACAAACTGGAATTTAAAATATTTAAATTTACGCAAATTTACAGTTTGTGCGAAAACGTCACCATCAAAGTCGCTATGTTTACATATTATTTCATGTGCGTTATTTTACGTGAGTTTACCTGGATACAAACATTGTAACGGGTGCAAAATGTGAAAATCGAATAATTGGTATCTAATTACCAATTTCGAATAAATTCACATTTGAAGATAAGGCCGACCGCAATAACATACATCTGGAACCACCGTGACGTAAAATAGCCGAGAACAAGCGTCCCTTTCTCCAGCCGAGAGGGGAGCGCGCATGACGGAAGTGGAAAAGTGCTTCCTATAAAACCGTCCGCCCAGCCATTTAAATCATCTTTAGAATTTTTCCTGGCCTTTGAAGCAATTCAAAGTCAGAAATATTCCGCCGTTTTCTTAAGAGCAATCTTAAGCGATTCCAGTTTGCAAATCCGTTCCTGAAAATTAACCAGTCAAGTAAAATTCCTTTTACTAACCCGAGTGCTTACCTAAAAGTGAACAAATAATTTTCCTGTGCTTTCACCAGTGTTTGAGACAGTTTTATTCATTTTATATTACGAGTTACAGATCCCGACATTCAGCAACCTAGAGCTCGCTGCCGCTGGAAGGATCCGCGGAAAATTCATTCGCTGTTTGAAACCGCTTGGGAAGTATCAAGTTTTGAACGCGTAATTGGCGAGTATAATATTATTAACCTGCTTTGATCTTTTATTGGCTCATCCCGTAGAACGTTTTCCCCGAATAGTTACGTTTACAAGGATATATACTGGTGTTGGAATCAGAGTATACCTGGTAAAAATAATTGTTATACGAATTATTATTGTGTGCCGAGCTGGTGAATAATTAGCGACGTAAGCACACGGTAATCTTTCATTTGAATTCTTATTTGAATCCCTGAACTGAAATTGGTTCGATCCGTGGAGGAATTTTCACGAATCCCAATTTTGGGTTATTATAAATACCGGCTGTAATATTTGAATTACGTTTGGAGAATTTCAAACGGTTCAAAGCTATACACAGATTCTATGCGAATCTGGGTGCACCGTATGCCGATTTTATTTGCCAAATTAAAAGTAAATTGTTTAGGAGCCGAGATTATTAAATCTTATCAATTAAACAGTCAGTCCCGTCCGATCATACAGACACCGTACAAATACAGGTTATCGTATCAAACCCGTCAATCTCGACGCATTCAAAACGTCGCCGTTGTATTTTGGGGAAATTCCAGGAAAACTTAAATAATAAGTTCCTGTTTGAATAAGTATTTAAAGTCACCAGAATTCAAGTAAATACGTACTTTTAAAGGAACTTTGCCTGCCAGCAGTAAAGAGCACACCGAGGTCGTTGATCGAAGAGATTTTTAACGATCTATTCAATTTCATTTGTTGCTAATCAAACTTGCGTGTTTTAGGCACCCCGCACCGGAAAATTAGCTAATCATTACCCGTTTATCCCGATTTACCCCACCGTAATCACTGAAGCCGCAATAACACTTATAAGCATAATTATTTAATTTCTTTGTTTGTGTTTAAAGTCCAGTCAAAACCAGACCGTATCCATCTTGGAGAACGATCGAGCAGCCGACCTACCGCAGCCAACAGCAGTAGGTGTACCCGCCCAGAAAGACAGTGGGGCTACAGAGTACTCACAGACCTACTCAGAATTTGTTATCATTTACCTGTACATTTATTATTATACACTAGAACATTAATTTATTTTACATTCTTGTACATAGGTTAGTGCTAATTAATAAATACATTTCTTTTACATTTAGTCATTTTTGAACCCTGGACATCTCACGAGCTTATCCGAGTAATATAAGCAATATTAACGTGAGGCCTAATAAGCGTAAGCGGGCACTCCGTTACAGGCCAGTACATCGGTTTACCCGTAGATTGGCACTCGCATTTGGTTTGTTTGATCGCTTCATATAGATGCTTTCTTTTAGTAGTTATAATCCTCGATCCCCAATTGGTGTGTTTGGCATTGAAATCTCCTCCAATATTATAAAGTGATTTCCTAGCATTTGGAAAAGCCTGAGATAATCGTTCTTTTCCAGTGCATACCTTGGTGGGCAGTATATTGCACTATGAAGTTTTTAGGTCGTGCTTCGGAGGGTACGTAAAACCGTCGGTCCCGGTTATCTTACAAACATCTTTGACAATCGTTAACCTTTTAGTGGAACTTCTCTTCTCTGTTGGACGGTTTAGGCTAGCCTCCTGCCCGGCATACGCGCAAAGAGGGCTCATAGAACCTACTGCATTGTAGGTAATTAACAGGCCATTGGCCTATACACAGAAGAAGAAGAAGAAGAAGAAGTTTTTAGTTTTTGTGAAAACATTCACCGCTGTTGCTTGTATCGCATGGGTTCCATAATTGGTTTCCTCAAAGTGTTTAATATTTTCTTTAATTATTACTGCTGATCCTCCTCTTGCAGCATTATCAGGGTGAATTGTGTGGTATAATTTGCAACCTTTCATTTTTAGGTAGTTTTCTTTAGTAAATTGGGTTTCTGAAACCAGACATACATATATTTTCTGTTCCCAGAGGAATATTTCTAGTTCATGGGCATGCTGGAGCAGTCCATTTGCATTCCACGCTAGTATTCTAGTTGAGTAATTTAAACGCCAACTTTTACCAGATGCGAGAGATTTCGAACAACTTATAGGTAGATCGTAAAAACCGCAATGAGATAAGTTATTAAAGAGAAATTCCGATATAAATTTATTAATAGGGTTGGACTATTATACTGCTAAAATGTATGATACCATTTTTATGAGGAATTCCTGTAATTTTTAATTAAGTTTAGAAAGAGAATTATGAATTATGTATATAGTTTTGAGTTTAAATTTTAATATTTTTTAATAAAAGCAAAGTAAGCATTTTTCATGGTTCTATGCTTGTACGTTTACTCTAATGTATGTCGTATTTGGTAATCCTGTAATCACTGCAAAATTAAATTTTAATTTTCTGAAACTCGGGATGTTTCTAGAAGCGAAAAAATACATTTGTATAACCAATAGAAACAAATATGCAAAGATACGCCTAATTGTATCCAGTAAACATCTTCACTTATTCTCTAAAATCTAATGCAAAATAATACCGACCTCCCTCTATTGATTTTATTTAATATTTTTAATTAAACGAACCAAGCCAATCAAAAATTACTTTATTCGTAGCGTTTCATGCTTTATACTCTTCCGTTGTATCGGCTGAATTTTTTCTCGGCGAAACGAGAAGCTCAAGCAATAAAATTTAAAATGTATAATAAAAACGCGTCAACGGGCATATGAGCAACCTTTTCTGGGACAATAATTTCGGAAAATTGCGGAAGTGTGGCAGCATAAATCAGAGCACACAAAGCATGCAAAAATACCGAACAACTAGCAAAACGGGTCGAGCAATAAAAGAAATACAATCGGAAACTCATCCGCCCTTGCTCCATTTTCAAAACCCGGTGATAAATGAGCCCTAGGATGAAGCAGTCTAATCGATGCGGTTTGGGCGTGCACGGGCACTGCCGTACGAATGCGAGAGGAAGGCATAGATAGGACCCTGCCTGGGCCTGTGCCAATCTGACCCAATTTTGCCGATCTAATCTGCCCTAGCCGTACCCCAACCAATAAAATGTAGAAAGGGGTGAATTTATTTATAGTTTCTTGTACATCGCTCATCATGTACTTTATGCAGACGTCACGGACGTGCAATATTAACCTAACCCAATTTATGAGCGCGTTGCCAGACTCGAGAAACAGACCTGCAAATATTTAAAGAAGGATAAATGAGTTTTACGATGAGATACATGCTTAATTCTGCAACGAAACTTTTACGACTCTTCAAAACAAAAATCAATTAGGCTGGGCTCTGAGGGAGAAGAGCAAGGTCTTAGCTATGTTCACGCGATGGTGATTTATCATTTTTAATGGTGAAGCTTGCATAACCGTAATAATCTTCCATTGATATTTCTGGCTGTAAGAAATTTTTACGCCCTGGGCCAAAATTATATGTTATCTCCTTATTGTAATGAGTTTGATATTCGTCCTGAACTAAGCGCGAACTATTATTTATAGTGTGCTAACGTAGGCCTTAGCCGGTCGTGAACTAGAGATCAGGGCTTTATACTTCTACGTCTGTTCTAAGTGGTGCGGAGCCCACGTTAAGCTGTGGTCCTCTATGTCTGGGGTACTTTAAAACACACAACATAAATATAGGAGAGAACATCAAAGAGAGAACCTAGGCCTAACGCCTTCAATCAAACCACACAATCCCTTAAACATATACAGGACGTTGAGGAAACGTTTTAGTATTACAATATTTAGAACACTGATATATGTATTTCTGGAGTTTTGCCATCTACAGTAGGAACTAATGAATTTACATAAGCAAAAAACAATAAAGTTGGCCAAGAGATGCCTATGAAAATAAGTTCTTCGGCAGTACATTCCAATATAAACAATTGTATACTAGCATACTCGGTAATATTATTAGGTACATGAAACCGTCACTTGTAATTTACATTTCCGCTTCAGGACTTTCGGAACGTTATCTGTGTATGTATATACTATACATTTGCATTTTACATTCCATAAAAATAAGAAATCCCGTTTTTGAGTAACAAGAAGTACGTATAGAAATTTGGAAATTTTTTAGTCCAGAAATGAAGGTAGTAAATAAATATAACACAACTTTATTAGCTTTAACACAACTGTCTGCATTACAAATTCTTTTACACCCCATAACTCTAATACCTAGGACTATAAATATCTTACTATTTACGTGAATTGGATTACGATTTCCGGGCAAACGAATGCTGAAGTCTGCAGAAAACTCGTACTTGCCTTGAAATATATATAAAATCACATAAGTAGGAATAGTATTTTTGGACTAAATATTTTATATTTTATATATATATAAAATATAAAATATTTAGTCCAAAAATATATTATACTTGTATTTATCAATGGAATTGATCTTCTGAACGTTGTGGTAAAATGCTAACCGCCTTATCTAATAAATTATGTTAATAGTTATTGCCTTTCCAAGAACTGGAATTCGTTCGTCGCACACGGGTTGTTACGTAGATTTAAAAATTAGAGCAGTTACTAAATTGTAGTGTGGGTTTTCAGACAGTAGCAAAGGTCCCTTGTTTCTGTGTAAGTGAATAACAATCTATGTGTTGATTAATTGTTGAATATAATGAAGTGATGTTTACCTAAACATTTGCTACCTGTAAGGTGGTGTAGAAAAGCTGTGTGCTGTAGTAGTTGCTGCATAAAGCTGCAGATAATGCTTTTGGTTTTGAGTACTGTTAGTAATTGTGATTACTATGTTAATGTGATAGGGAGCTTGCAAGCTCGAGAAAGGTTCTAGAGGTTAGTGAACCCATGCAGGATTCCGTTTGTTTAAATCTGGCTTTATTTACAACTAGCCCATAGGGCTAACAAGCAAATATGATGTGTACATGTCACGAAGAGATAATTCACCCAGCAGTGATCTCTCGATTAGACTAATCACTGAGGTCCAAAGTTTCTTGTCGATTTAACCGTCTAATAGTAATCTCATTTTTCGGTAGATTGATGGCCAAGGTACTGGGTTGATAGCCTGTTTACGTATTTGGTGGTATATATAGTAATTTCCTCCCTAATCCTACGAATCTTGAGGTCCGTGTGTAATGTATAGTTGCAGATATACCATTCGGCTCGGTAAGGGACAACTAGGCGCCCCCGACCGAGCGCCTGCCAACTTGGCGCCAAGCCAACTGAGCGCCATCCCAACTTGGCGCCAACCCAACTGGACGCCAAGTTATACCCAGGCATAACACAACACAAAATTTTACCGTGAATTTTTACTAAATCTCAGCAGGATATTATTATTTTGGCAAACGCTAGAAAAACTTTCTGCTTACAACACAATTTACAAATTTCTAAGAATTTCGTAATGGTGCGTCATAGTACAGGCGGTTAGGTTAGGTTAGGTTAGGTTAGGTTAGGGGTCTCGGTGGTCTAGCGCGGCAAAGCGTTGCTACTCGAGGCCACAGCGAATTGTAGTCGTTCCGCTGTGGTTTCGAATAATAGCTGGGGCGACCGTATTTCGCTTAGTTAAGTTTAGGGTGCACGTTGCTTGAATGGTTAGTGTGTAAGGGACGCCCGCACCCCCCTGAAGGAATGCGAAAGCGGTTCCGGGGGGGGGCGGTAGTACAAATGAATGAGGGTAAAGGTTAGGTTAGGTTAGGTTAGTTTAGGTTAGGTTAGGTTAGGTTAGGTTAGGTTAGGTTAGGCAGAGGACAGGAGGGGTGAAGTGTTAGCCGAGTGGTTCGAGCAGATGGAACTAGAAGTGGTGAATTCAGGAGGGAAGCCAACCTTCGTAAGAGGGAAAAGCGAGTCTCATATAGACGTAACGGCCTGTAACGCAAGTATGGCGCAGAGAATAAAGGAATGGAGGATCTTAGAAAGTGAAAACCTAAGTGACCACAGAGACATAACGTATACTATAGGGGGTCAGTACATAAACAAAATAGACGAAAATCGCCGAGAACAATTAAAAGGGTGGAAAATAAAACAAACACTAATGAACACATTTGAGGATAACCTGACTAGGCGCATAAATGAAATTAGCGAAGAGGAAGAAAGAATAACAGCAGAAAAGTGGGACCAAATTGTGACAGATACTTGCAATGAAACATTCCCTAAAAGGAAGATGGGAAAGAGAAGGCCAGTGTACTGGTGGAACGATGAAATAAAAGAGACAAGAGAAGAATGTGTCAGAAGAATGAGCCGCGGAAATAAAAATAACAGGATAAGTGAGATAGAGAAGGAACGGTTTGCTGAAGATTATAAAGAGCAAAAGAACAAACTAAAAAAGATGATACAAAAAGCCAAGGATAAGGCGTGGAAGGAGCTGTGCCAGGACCTGGACAAAGAGGTATGGGGAGATGCGTACAAGATAGCATGCAAGAAATTAAAAAAATTGTCGCCGATAACGCTGACAGATGAGGAGGCAATGGACAAAGCAAAAGAGCTATTCCCAACAAACGAAATCACTGAATGGGATGAACCCCAAGTTAGAAAAGAAGATGTAACTCCTGTAACCGAAGAAGAGATAATAAAAGCAGCCGCACGAATGAAAACGAAAAAGGCAACGGGTCCGGACTGCATACCAACAGAAATAATTAAAAAAACAGTAGAATGCAGCATGAATCAAGTGCTACAACTTATAAACGGCCTAGTGGTGGAGGGAAAGTTCCCAAAATCATGGAAAATAGCGAGGTTGGTACTGCTAGAGAAGGCAAAAAAGCAGGAAGATGCACCTGTAACATACAGACCGCTCTGCCTGCTCAACACAATAGGGAAACTGTTAGAACAGATAATCTGCGTACGATTAATGGAGGACCTGGAAAGAAAGGGAGGCCTTGCGGAAAACCAATACGGTTTTAGAAAGGGGCGCTCAACAATAGACGCACTGAAACAAGTAGTTCAAAAAGCCGAAGAAGTAAACCGAGGAAGTTATAAAAAACGAGGATACTGTGCGTTAGTGACGTTGGACGTTAAAAACGCGTTTTATAGCATGCCGTGGAACGGAATCATAAATGAACTGCAGAAAAGGGATATAGAACCGTACCTTATAAAAATAATTATGAACTACCTGAAGGACCGGAAGATATTAGTAGGGGAACACCAAGAAATGCAAGTGTCATGCGGCGTACCACAAGGGTCCGTTTTAGGTCCAGCCCTGTGGAATATTTATTATAACGACGTGTTGAAGCTAGAAATGCCCCAGGGAACAACTACGCTGGGATATGCAGACGATTTAGCACTTTCGGTCAGTGGCAGAACAGGAGAAGTACTAAAAGCGAAAGTAGAAAACGCCATACAGAGAGTTAAGGCGTGGTTAACAAGTAAGAAGCTCGAACTTGCCCCACAGAAAACCGAAGTGGTGCTGCTAGTGGCAAGAAGAAAGGTGACGCAGATAAATATTGAAATAGATGACGCACAAATAACCAGCATAAGAACATTAAAATATCTGGGAATTTTATTTGACCATAATATGAGTATGACAGAACACGTAAAGTCCATAGTTAAAAGGGCAGAAACCATGACGATAGCACTAAGTAGAATCTTGAGGAACATTGGCGGACCTAGAGCAAAGAAAAGAAAGGTGCTGACAACGGTGGTCACGTCTATGATTTTATACGGGGCTCCAATCTGGAAAAAAGCAATGAAAAAAGCCAAATATAGAAATATGCTAACGAAAATACAAAGAAGATTAGCAGTAACAGTATGCAGCGGGTATCGCACTGCGCCAACGGAGGCGCTACTAGTGTTAGCTGGAACACCGCCCATTGAACTTATAAGTGAGGAGAGGGCACAAATATATGACCGGCCAGAAGAAACAACACGAAGAAAAGTAAGAGAAAATACATTAAATAAATGGCAAGCAAGAATCATATGGAAAGTACAGCACAATGGACGAAGAGATTAGTGCCAGATATCAAGAAATGGATAAACCGAGAGTATGGCGAGGTAAATTACTATATAACACAGGTGTATACGGGACATTGGTGTTTCCAAAAATATTTAAAACGTTTTAAAAGGTCAGACACCGAAAATTGCCGATACTGCCAAGCAGAAGATGTTCAGCACACAATCTTTGAATGCGATAGATGGCATATTTTAAGAAATACAGCGGAAACTGAAATAGGCAGCAGAATCACAGCAGACAATATAACGGAGATTATGCTCGAGTCGGAAGATAAGTGGAATCACGTGGCCAAATTGATACAAGATATATTATCGACAAAAGAAAGGGAAGAGATAGCTGAACAAACAGAGCAAAATAGATAAATAGACAGAAGAAGAGGAGAATAATATAACGAACATTTTGAAGAATGCAGCACTGCGATACCAGATGCCCGATATATAAACGGGGAGGGGTTTTAGTGGGTAAGAATCCCACACTCCCCTGCGGAACTGGATTTTAAACTTCCCGCAGGGAACCCTTTAAAGGTTTCCCCTCCCCCAAGGACCAACAAAAAAAAAGAAAAGGTTAGGTTAGGTTAGGTTAGGTTAGGTTAGGTTAGGTTAGGTTAGGTTAGGTTAGGTTAGGTTAGGTTAGGTTAGGTCAGCTTTTTTCTCCTTGGCTCTACAGTCCGTTTAGGACCTTAGCCTGCTCAACCACGACTTTCCACTCCCTTCTCTTTAGCGCGTTCGGCCTCCATCTCATGACATTTAGTTTTCTGAGGTCTTCTTCCACTTCGTCACCCCGTCTCCTCCTCGGCCTACCTCTTCTTCGCCTTCCGCCCTCTACTTTCAATTGGTATGCTTTATTTGGAAATCTTCCTTCTCCCAAGCGCATCACGTGACCTTGCCACCGCAATCTTTGGCTATTACTGCTGCAAGTATTTTGTATGATATATTTGATAATGATATGCCTCTGTAGTTGCTGCATAAAAGCTTATCGCCCTTTTTGAAGAGCGGGCATATGATGTCCTTGCTCCATTCGATTGGCATTGTTTCTTGTGTCCAAATACCATTTATTAGTTCGTGCAGTTTTAGTAGCAGCTCCGCCGTTTTTCAGTAGTTCTGCGCTTATTCTATCCTCCCCAGATTCCTTATGATTTTTTTGCTTTTTAATTTGTGTCTCAACTTCTTCCCTTGTTGGGGGCTCAATGATTATATGGTGGTCGCGCGTTGTTCTACATTCTCAATCTCAACTGCATTTCTTTCTAGGATCTCCCTTTCTCCGCCTATTAGGTTTCCATCTTTGTTTTTGACGTATCTTGTTCTTGCTATAAAACCTGTTTTGTTTGTTTTCATGTTTTAATAGAACCTTCTTATACTGTCGTTTCTATGTTCGTTTTCTATTTCTTCTAGCTTCTTTTTCTCAACATTTCTTTTCTTTTTTCTGCAGAGATTGTGAGCTTCTCTTCGTTTTTCTTCGTATTGGTGTATTGCGTAGCGCGCCTTCCGCTGTATCATTTTTCTCGGGCTTCATTTCTTAGTTTGTGTGCATACTTGCATTCCTCGTCATACCAACAATTTCGTTCTCTTTTTCTTGTGTTGCCTAATTTGTTTTCTGCTGCGGTTTTTAACACTTCCTTTAAAGTTCTCCATTGTTCTTCTACTGTTATTCTTTGCTGGATTGGTTCCATTTTTCTCTTAGTAGGTTGTTTACTTCTTCCTTGTATCTGTTCCTTATTTCTTCTATTTTTAAGGTCTCTAAGTTGTAAGTTTTTGGGGTTGTCCCTTTTTGTTTATTCTCGTTGCTTATTCTCTGTTTGTATTTTGTGCGCACTAGGTAGTGGTCAGAGTCGGTATCTGCCCCACGGCAACTTCTAATGTCTATAATATCTGTTTGATGGCGTTTATCAATCATGACGTGGTCAATTTGATTTTTCGTGTTGCCATCTGACGAAACCCAGGTCTCTTTATGAATGCCTTTATGTTGAAAGCACGTGCTTTATAAAATAATATTACTTCCCATGGCGAAATCGATCAGTCTTTCACCATTATCGTTACTTCGATTGTGTTTACTCTGTTTCCCAATTGTTGATCGGTACTGTTGTTCCTTTCCGACTTTGGCATTGAAGTCGCCAAGTACTATCTTCACATCGTGTTGTGGAACCGCGTTTTTCGTTCTCTCTAGCTGTTCATAAAATTCTTCCTTAGTTTCTTCATCTTTGTCTTCCGTTGGTGCGTGACAGTTAATAAATGTAACATTGAAAAACTTGTTTCTCAGTCTTAATGAACACATTCGTTCGTTTATTGCCTTAAAGTCAATTAGTAGATGTTTTAGCCTCATACCAACCAAGAAGCCTGTACCTAGTTTCTTCAATCTGTTACCACTATTAAAAAGTGTAAAGTATTTTAAATCGATTATATCTTTCCCCTTCCATCTCACTTCTTCGATGGCTGCTAAGTTCACTCTACATTTGTTTAATTCTTGTTGCAGTTGTTGTATAGCTCCGACGCTATACATACTATACGGACATTCCATGTCGCAAAATATATTTCTTTGGCCGTTTTCCATTGCTTTGGTTGTCTTCGTGTATCCGTCCGACTATTCCTTAGTTGAGTTTTCGTAACTTTATTTGTTTTACAGGATAGGATTGTTGGCCCTATGCCCAACCCCCTTATCGGAGGGCCATTTCTCCCGCTCTCGTCAGCTCTGACCATTCTTTCCATCGGGGTTGGTTACCCAATCTAGGGAAGGGTTGCTCAGATTTCCGGGGTGCGCCACCTTTATCTTCATATAAAGGCTACTTGGAGGAGAGAGTGGGAATTGGGTAGAAGAGGGTATACGACGCTAACAGGGAGCAGCATCGTATGGTGCGCACACACTACCCCATTTGAACCCCTAGGTCAGGTTACAAAATTTTATTCGGGCTGTTGGCCACACTATTTGCACAATTAACTTTAAGTTGAGAATGTAAATATAAATTTGTTAATTTAATAAATAAAGTTTGTCAAAATCACACAGTGTTAATTATTACATAAAAAGATGTAGAGAAAAAGAAATATAGCACTTAAGCAAAATAATAGAAAAGGAGTCTGATTTGTAGAATAAAGCGAAAAGAAGTTAAATGTTTTTCAGAACTGCAACTTTCAAAATTTGGATTTTATTTCGTTGGATTTTTTTCTGGGGATTTATTTTAGTATTGTTTTTCTTAGGGTGTGGCTTTATTCCTTTTTTAATTTAAATATTAGTTTTGGGCTGGTGCCGAGTTGGCTTGGCGCCGAGTTGACGGACGCACAGTTGGCTTGGTGCTGAGCCGACCGGCACCCAGTCGGCGGCGCCCAGTTGTACCAGACCCCATTCGACTCCCGTTATACATTAGAGGGTCTTGCTCTGGAACTTTTGAATTATTTCAATGTTAGAAGGCTTGGCGCAACCCCATAATTGCATACATATGACAACACAGGAATTAACACTGTTTTATGCACTATCACTTTGTTGTTTAAAGATAATTTAGATTTGCACCCCAACAGCCAGTACATATTCTTCATTCTTATGTCTAATTCTTTCCTTTTTGTTGTGATGTGCTTTATCCAGTTTAATCTTTTGTCTAGGTACATGCCTAGATACTTCGCTTTTCTTTTATTGGAATTTGTATACCATTTATTGAAACGGATGGACAGGTATCATGCTTCGTAGTTGGTTACTGTTGGGGATTTGTTTTCGTTAATTTTTATCAGCCATTTCTGTATCCAAGCTTGTAGATTATCGATCGAAGTAGAATTGCTGACGATTGAACGGGATTTACGTGGGACGCTAATAATACGGTATCATCAGCGTAGGTGTTAATGACATATCTGCATTATAAGGTAAATCAGCCGTGAATAGTTGGTACAACTTGGGGCCTAAGATACTCCCCTGGGGAACTCCTGTTTTGATGTGATAATTATTGGAAAGACTCTCCTTGATACTTGAAGAGAAGGTAGTATTGAAACGGCAGAGATTTCTTTATTTTATATAATAAACCAAGGTGCCACACTCGGTCGAAAGCTTGACTAACGTCAAGGAACACCGAAGCCCAAAATCTATGTTCTTCTAGATCCTTTTCGATGACGTCTACCACTCTATGGATTTGTTCGATTACCGAGTACTTCTGTCTGAAGCCGAATTGATGTTGTGGGATTATTTCGTTTTCTTCTATAATGGGTGTAAATTTCTTGAGTATCAGCTTTTCTGAACGTTTTGATAATAATGGGAACAAGGATATTGGTCTGTATGATGTGAATTCATGTGCAGTTTTGCCTGGTTTTTGTATTAATAGTATATGGGCGAATTTCCATTGGATGAGAAAGTACTGTATTGTAATTACTGCGTTAAAAATATGTGTTATAGCCATTATGGCTTTCCTGGGTAGTTCTTTCAGTGGCTTTGCTGTAATTAAATCATATCCTGGAGAGTTCTTGTTGTTTAGATTTTTGATTTCCGTTTTAATTTCTCCGGGGATGCTGTATAGAAGGATTTAATTGCAGAGGGGTGTGTAAGTATTCTAAAATTTCGGTTTCTTCCGCAAGTATCGACATCAAAGGGTATGGTTGAAATATTTGAGATAGGTGATTAGCGAATCGCTCTGCTTTATCTTGTTCTTTTCGGGCCCATGTACCATCAGGGTTGCGGATTGGAGGAATAGAGTTTCTCGGACTCTTAAGGTTTCTAGTAGCTTTCCACAGTGAATAATCATTCTGTGGAGTGGGTAACAGACTGCTTACAAATTCTGTAAATGTGGCATTTTTCCATTTCTTCAATAAAGTTGTTAGCTCTCTATAGATTGCTAATGCTTTTGAATTGTATTGCTCCCTTTCAATGACTTTAGCTAGATTGAGTCATCTGGCCATAATTGCTCACTCCATAGATGAATATTGGTGGAGGATGTACTACTTTTGGATGTGTTGCATTAGTATGAGATTTCGTAACAGGCCCTTCGCTATCTGTTTTTGGCTGAGTTGTGTTAGTATCTGCTTCCGTACCACCACTGGTAACCTCTTTGGGAAATGGAGAGAACCTATTGTGAATATTTACTAGATTTTGATTTTCTTGGGAAATCATCGTTTTTTGATAATTAAATCTTTTACGGTTCTTGACATTTTGTCATTCGTTTTATATTGTTGATGGCTCTTCTTCGGAGTCGTCGATTATTATTGGCTGGTTAAGTTCAGATTCTTGATGCTGGGAAGGTGATTGAGTTGAATTACATGTAAGTGGAACTCCAGGCATATAGTTTTCAACTTGGGCGGATAAACCGAAATTCGGGTTTGACGTTGTTTGATTCGCATATATCAGTTGATACTGCGTGTATGGCATTTACTGTTGTGGTATTTGTAGTTGTGACATTTGTTGTTGTGACAAATAAATGTTCTGATCGTTATTTTGCATATTCTGCGAATGCAGCATTTAGTTAACTGAACAATAATTATATTACTGTAGATTTAGTTCAATGCCAAGTTTATGCTGTAAAACTTGTATTTACACATTTTGACAGTATAATGCTGAACAATACGGTCTTATTTGTTTGAGGTCAGAGATAGAGTAGGTGCACTGATGGTAACTTGCGGCAATCACAGCGCAGCACAACCACTCTCGCTCACGAAACAAGCTAGACTGGGATTCCATTTTAAGCTGCTTAGCGCTTGACCGGTTGGTGATCCGGTGTGGTCATTCCACCTGACCTCGAGCTGGTTGACCAAGCGTGGTAGCCAGTAATGACTCTTTTTCTTGTGGTTCACGTACGGCGACTGACGATCGTTTTCTACTAAATGGTAGATGTTACACCCAACCCCTTATAAGTAGAAATGTGGAAACTGCAATGCTTATGTAGTAATGGATTGTTGTTTGGATGTTCCATGCTTTGCTGGTGTGCTGAAATGGGGTTCGATTGTTTATGTGTTTAGTTTACGAGTACATCGCGTACATGTTTGAAGCCGTAAGCTCACGGGTTCCCAAGAATTTTGCCTTGATGAGTACACATAACCAATTTGTGACTCTGTCGGTAAGTGTCGAGTTATTTATTACTGTTAGCTTATAAAAATTCCGACAGACCGTCCCGGGGAGAAACGGCCCTTCATATTCAAATTCGCAGATTAACTTTTGCGAACAAAAAAGCATTTTTAGCTTTCAATATTAAATGTGTAGGCCGATACTGCATAAACTCCAAACTTAAGTTCAGCTTTATTCATGATTATTAACTAAGTAAATACTTTACGGTATTACTGCTTTCATCGAGGACATATGGAATCATTATTTTCACCTCTTTACCAGTAAAATGTTTAGCAGAGAGATTTCCAGAATCCAGAATCTACAAATCAGCATTTTATTAGGCATCATCGTAAAAGGTTGTAGTCAAAAAGATGTCTTCTGTAAATTACGCTACAACATCTACATAATATTCAAAAATTGATATAGATATTTATTACTTTCCTATTTTACGATAATGTTTCAGGTAAATTGATTAATTTATACAGTTATAACGTTCCGATGAGGTTTCTTTTTCTTTTAGAGCTGCTTAACAAAATTAATTTTATTTCGCTCTCCCTCTTGTGGTAGAACTTATCGACGTAATAATTTATTGGCAAGTTTATTTAAAAAAATATTGTGGAATACCCTTTGTAAAAAAGATGCATAATTGATAGCCAACGAGATGGGTACCTAAATTTGTATAATTTTTATCACAGCAAAATATCAAAGTTGTGCTATTTATTCGCCGCTTACTGAAACTGATAAAATCAAATACACATAGTTCGAGCTACATGCTTGGAAACGCACCCACGAAGCAATCCACAAGTAATTTTTAAAAATAAACAAAGGGTTGGCGCTATTAAAGCGGTTTTAGTTAACTCTTGCTCCTTATTACAAGATGAGCTAAGAGTTGGATTATATGTAGAAGCCTGTAATGCACGAAGTTATGAATGCAGTGTACGTCATCCCACCAAATGTTCCTACCCAATACTGCTTTGTCATTCCGATCTCCACTTTAGTGCTGACCTACCTTAGTTAGATCCTTGGAAATTTTCCTTGAAAACAAATAAACGTTTCTGTAAAATCAGTGAAAATATTAAACGCTGGCATAATACTTACTTAGCAGTTCGCCATGTGGGTTTTGAACTTGACAAGCCGCATTTGAGTATGACAAGTAGCATTTAAAGTCAGCATGTAGAGCTTAACCTCCATGAAGGCCTTAAAGCTAAACTACTAGATTTTAACATCGGTAAGTGGAGTTTGAACAAGATATGCCGTTGTTACATTTCCGACTCTGAATTGCGCTTCCGTTTTATAGTCAAGATGACAATATGAAACGAAACTATCGATTTTGAACTCAACTTCTCGATTTAAACATAAAAACAACTTCAAAAACCAGTTGTAAACTTGAAACTTCAATTTTAAATAATGAGTTTTGAATTCGATAGGTTAACTTGGAACTAGATACACCAATTTTAAATTCGACAAATAAACTTTGAAAACGATAAGGCAATTTCACTTATCAGTTTCTATTGTGACAGATCAGCTTTGATTAGAACAAGTTAACTTTGAATTCGATAAGCCAGTTTTGCAATTATCCTAGCCAATTCTTAATTTGACAGGTCCACGTTGATCTTGAGAAATCAATTTTGAACTCAATAAGTCATGTTAATTTTATATTTGATGAGCCGTGTTTCAGTTCTAGCGGTCAATTTTGATTTTGGCATGTTAATAGCGATTAGGAAAAGTCAACTTTGAACTTGACAATTCAAATTTCGATATGTAGTAGCCATTTTTGAATTTGACAAGTCACGTTGATCTTGACAAGTCATTTTTGAACTCTATAAGTCATAGTCAATAATTGATATATTAATTTTGTATTTGACAAGCTTCGTTTGAATTCTAGTGGTCAATTTTAATTTTAACAGGTTAATTTTGATTAAGACAAGTCAAAATTGAACTTGACAATTCAGTTTTCGATATATAATAGCCAATTTTGAATTTAACAAGTGACGTTGATCTTAACAAGTCAATCTTGAACACGATGAGTTATGTCAATAATTGATAAGCTAATCTTGTATTTGACAAGCCTTGTTTGAATTCTAGTAGCCAATTTTGATTTTAACAGCTTAATTTCGATTAAGACAAGTCAACTTTGAACTTGACTATTCAGTTTTCGATATATGCTGGCCAATTTTGAATTTAACAAGTCACGTTGATCTTGACAAGTCAATCTTGAACTCGATGAGTTATGTCAATAATTGATATGTTAATCTTGTATTTGACAAGCCTTGTTAGAATTTTAGTAGCCAATTTTGATGTTGACAGGTTAATTTCGATTTGGAAAAATCAACTTTGAACTTGACAATTTAATTATCGATGTGTACTAGCCATTTTTGAATTTGACAACTCACGTTGATCTTGATAGTCATTTTTGAACTCGATAAGTCATTGTCAATAACGGATGTGTTAATTTTGTATTCGACAAGCTTTGTTTGAATTCTAGTGGTCAATTTTAATTTTAACAGATTAATTTCGATTAAGCCAAGTCAACATTGAACTTGACAATTCAATTTTCGATATTTACTAGCCAATTTTGAATTTAACAAGCCACGCTGATCTTGACAAGTCAATTTAGAACTCGATAAGTCATGTCAATAATGAATATGTTAATTTTGTATTTGATAAGCCTTGTTTGAATTGTAGTAGCCAATTTTGATTTTAACAGCTTAATTTCGATTAAGACAGGTCAACTTTGAACTTGACAATTCAGTTTTCGATATATGCTAGCCAATTTTGAATTTAATTTTGACAGGTTAATTTCGATTAGGAAAAGTCTACTTTGAATTTGACAATTCAATATTCGATATGTACTAGCCATTTTCGAATTTAACAAGTCACCTTGATCTTGACAAGTCAATTTTGAAATTGATAAGTCATAGTCAATAATTGATATGTTAATTTTGTATTTTGTATAATGTAGTTTGTAATTTTGATAAACCTTGTTAGAATTGTAGTGGTCAATTTTGATTTTGACAGGTTAACTTCGATTAGGAAAAGTCAACTTTGAACTTGACAATTCAATATTCGATATGTACTAGCCATTTTCGAATTTAACAAGTCACGTTGATCTTGACAAATCAAGTTTGAAATTGATAAGTCATAGTCAATAATTGATACGTTAATTTTGAATTTTGTATAATGTAATTTGTAATTTTGATAAGCCTTGTTAGAATTGTAGTGGTCAATTTTGATTTTGACAGGTTAATTTCGATTAAGACAAATCAACATTGAACTTGACAATTCAGTTTTCGATATATAATAGCCAATTTTGAATTTAACAAGTCACGTTGATCTTAACAAGTCAATCTTGAACTCGATGAGTTATGTCAATAATTGATATGTTAATCTTGTATTTTGTTAGAACTTGAACCTCGAAGAGTTAAGTTGTACTGCTTGTGTTCGGTGCGTTCGAGATAGCAAGTGTAAAGTGATAAGCCCACGACCATAAGGTCAGTTCAGATAAACAACAATAAAAAGACTGCTTAAATTTAGGTATGTAAGAAATAATGTCAAACCCGCAAAACTACTCCGTGCAATTTACACAGCCAAATATACCAATTTATTATGATCAAAACATTCAATTTCAAATTCCACAACACGGGCCAGGGCCGTACGTGCCCCAAGTGCAACAAACAATACCGCAAACACAAACCGTCTATAACGGTATGCCACAATTTTCTCAACCACCCACGTTATTAACGGAGCATTATGCTGCTGCCTTTCCACAACTCCCAATTGCCCAGGTACAAGAATGCGATTGGCACACCGTAGAATACAAAAAACGTGCCAGAAAGGATAGCCCAGAAGGCCCCGTACGTATAACAAAGCAGCCAACCCTGAAAGATTATTGGTTAAATCAGCCCCCAAAAACCGCAAACAGATACAAAGAACTAGAAGACAAAGATGAACAAGATGAAAAACAGGAAACTACTACTAACGTTACGAAACCACCACCTATCTTCGTAGCAGGTGTTAAATACATCCAACCAATGATAGATTTGCTGAGTAAAATTGCTCCAAACCAGTACTCCCAAAAATGCCTAAATAATGATGAAGTAAAAATACAAGCAAACACAAAAGAAGCTTATTCTGCCATCTCAAAGGCTCTCTCGGAGAAAAATACCCAGTACCATACGTATCAACTCAAAGAAGATAGATCGTTTCGCGTAGTTCTACGGAATATGCACCCCTCCACAAACACAGAACAGCTAAAAACTGAAATTAATGCGCTCGGACACGAGGTAAAAAACATCTTTAACATCCGCCAACGCGGAACAAAAATAGCCCTACCACTCTTCCATATCGAACTAAAAACTCTGCCCAACAACAAAGAAATATATAATGTTACTTCCCTCTTACACTCGATTGTCAAATTCGAA
>JABXWE010001133.1:0-85963 GCA_014611495.1 Limonius californicus
TACGCTGAGGGTCCTGGGTTCAATTCCCAGTACCGGAACATCGGATTTTTAACGGCCGTTCTCCCTCGCAAGGCAATGGTAAACCAGCGAGGTATTCTGCCTAGTAAATCTTCTCTGGAGTAGAAGTGTTTACACTTCCCGTGGTTCGGAGCCCACGTTAAGCTGTAGGTCCTCTATGTCTGTGGCACTCTAAACGCGCAACACAGGCACAGGAGAGAAGATCGCTACGTCTTGTAAGAGATAAAGCACCCTAAGAAGAAGAAGAATGCAGGGTGGGTCATCTATGTCATCTCCCTTTCAAAGTGGTTGATGCAACCCCATATACACGTGTCACAGCAACTAAGATTAACTTGATCTCTTACTGCAGTAAATAGCAGTTTTACTATAATTAATAAATTTTGTATGTGTGTCCTCCAGCAGTCATATTGTATTTTACTTTAACAATATTCTGGAGTAAAGTAATTAGAATGTTTTCTAACCTGTTTTCATATGTAAGTTAATGATTTAGCATTACAATAAATTAGAGCTGTCTTTGTTTATCATTTACCTCAAATCCTCCAATGATAAGAAGTCCTTGAATTCCAAATTCAGTCATTTTGTTTGCAACTTGCTCCAGCTTAGCACCTGGCAACGTACGTTTTGTGCCGATGTAAGCTCCACCAGCGCCAACCCAGCCAGTTACATCAGACCAACCTGAAATATTAGCATAAAAATTAAGACAAATGATCAGAATTATATAAAACATGTATAAAATAACAAAAAGTTTGTTCTAGCACTAAAAGACGTAATAAAAATTGATTTTCAAGGATGTACGTCGATTTTAATTAAACTGACTATTTTTAATATAAAAACATATTTCCCCAAAACCAGTAATTAAATTTTTTTTTAAATATAATCCCCCTAAATGAGGTGTGAGCAAAATATGATTACTTATAAAAAATTGATGTAAGATTTCAGAGTTTATTTTTGCATTAGAGTGTTTTATGTAACAATTAACGGTTGTGCCATAAGAAATGGTTGGAGTTCGTCTGCCACTTCTGTAGCTACCAACTGCGCGTAAATTATTAACGATAATTTTATGAAAATTATACCTAGTCTACTTTTTATATGAAAGTAAGCTACAAAAATTCAAGTTTGCATTCATTAAAGGTGAAATGCATCTTCATGACTTAAAAAACAAATGCAAGTTGAAGTTTAATTGCTTATTTTTGTTTATTGCCTTTTATATTATTGTTTACGTTTTATAGTGCAGTTTTAGGAAGAAAGATTTCTATTTGGTTCAGCCCTGACAACTCAAAAACCTTCTGCTATAAAGAAAGTCTTACCCATTGGTTTAATGTTTCCGCTGATGAGGCCTTCAACACCATCATGGATTGCAAGCACCGTATCTCCCCTGTAGATGGCGTTACGGACAAAGGACCTAACTGCAGCATTCATGCCGCAAGCAGGTGCTCCAATGTGCATGACGGCAAGGGTGTAGCCTTCCTATAATGCGGATACACGGATATAAATTTACTATACCTTTTTTATATTTCTAACATCTAATCTACAAACATGGAGAAAATAGGACACATAAAAAGTATTTTAAAATTTCTTCCAACATTTTTTATATATATTCTATATAAAACTGTCTAAAATCCCTTACCACCACGATTTTTGGAACACCTTAATACGTATTTCGGCAACAACGTTGCCATCTTCAGTAGTCTACAGTTGAAGTTTGTGACGTTCGGCCGCTTTTATTCAACGCACCCTGTATGCGCGAGGTTTATTTAGCTTTTTACAAACGCAGCTTAACCCGAGCCTACAGGCTGTTACGTGCGAGGAAAAGACAGAAATCAGGCCCTAGCTAGTAAATTTTTAAACCCTTTGTTAGCCACGCTTCAGCTTGTTCCATTTAGTTCACTGAGGGGAGGCCGCCTGAAACTCACGCCGTTAATTGTGAAATCTTGTGCAACAAATTTATAATTTGTTTGTAAGAATTCGAAAACTACGAAATAAGAAAATACTGCGTGTACAAGGCCTTTCTACAGTATATTTTTCAGGTATTATTAGCTTAGATTTAATTGTTTTGGGAGAGACGCACGCCGTTAATTGTAAAATCTTGTGCAACAAATTTATAATTTGTTTGTAGGATAAGAATGATTCGAAAACTACGATATAAGAAAATACTGCTTGTACACGGCCTTTCTGCAGTATCTTTTTTCAGGTATTATTAGCTTAGATTTAATTGTTTTGGGAGAGACGCACGCCGTTAATCGTGAAATCTTGTGCAACAAATTTATAATTTGTTGGTAGGATAAGAATAATTCGAAAACTACGATATAAGAAAATACTGCTCGTACAAGGCCTTCCTGCAGTACCTTTTTTAGGTATTATTAGCTTAGATTTAATTGTTTTGGCAGAGACGCGCGCCGTTAATAGTGTAATCTTGTGCAACAAATTTATAATTTGTTTGTAGGATAAGAATGATTCGAAAACTACGATATAAGAAAATACTGCGTGTACAAGGTCTTTCTGCAGTATCTTTTTCAGGTATTATTGGCTTAGATTTAATTGTTTTGGGAGAGACCCAAGCCGTTAATTGTGAAATCTTGTGCAACAAATTTATAATTTGTTGGTAGGATAAGAATAATTCGAAAACTACGATATAAGAAAATACTGCTCGTACAAGGCCTTCCTGTAGTACCTTTTTTAGGTATTATTAGCTTAGATTTAATTGTTTTGGCAGAGACGCGCGCCGTTAATTGTGAAATCTTGTGCAACAAATTTATAATTTGTTTGTAGGATAAGAATGATTCGAAAACTACGATATAAGAAAATACTGCGTGTACAAGGCCTTTCTGCAGTATCTTTTTTCAGGTATTATTAGCTTAGCTTAGATTTAATTGTTTTGGGAGAGACACGGGCCGTTAATTGTGAAATCTTGTGCAACAAATTTATAATTTGTTTGTAAGATAAGAACGATTCGAAAACTACGATATAAGAAAATACTGCGTGTACAAGGCCTTTCCGCAGTATCTTTTTTCAGGTATTATAAGCTTAGTTTAGATTTAATTGTTTTGGGAGAGACGCACGCCGTTAATTGTGAAATCTTGTGCAACAAATTTATAATTTGTTTGTAGGATAAGAACGATTCGAAAACTACGATATAAGAAAATACTGCGTGTACAAGGCCTTTCCGCAGTATCTTTTTTCAGGTATTATTAGCTTAGCTTAGATTTAATTGTTTTGGGAGAGACGCACGCCGTTAATTGTGAAATCTTGTTCAACAAATTTATAATTTGTTTGTAGGATAAGAATGATTCGAAATCTACGATATAAGAAAATACTGCGCGTACAAGGCCTTTCTGCAGTATCTTTTTCAGGTTTTATTAGCTTAGATTTAATTGTTTTGGGAGAGACGCAAGCCGTTAATTGTGAAATCTTGTGCAACAAATTTATAATTTGTTTGTAGGATAAGAATGATTCGAAAACTACGATATAAGAAAATACTGCGCGTACAAGGCCTTTCTGCAGTATCTTTTTCAGGTTTTATTAGCTTAGATTTAATTGTTTTGGGAGAGTCGCACGCCGTTAATTGTGAAATCTTGTGCAACAAATCTTTAATTTGTTTGTAGGATAAGAATGATTCGAAAACTACGATATAAGAAAATACTGCGCGTACAAGGCCTTTCTGCAGTATCTTTTTTCAGGTATTATTAGCTTAGATTTAATTGTTTTGGGTTCACCTGTGCGTGACCTTGTTTAATCTTAAGATTGTTCGTTCGAAACTGTTATTTTAATAATTTTGATCTTTGTTCGTTATCAAATTATAATCATTTAACCATTATGCGTGAATTTTGTCCGCTTCTCTAATTTAATTAAATGTCTTGTTAAATTTAAGTCTATTTTATTTTGATCTGTTAAAAGTAATGTGAATATTCCTGTAAAGACAGCTGAGAGTGATTGTTGCGGCTCTTTGTTTCCGGGCTAGTAAATTAACATTTCTTTTAGAAACAATTGCGTGAAAAGCTGTTCCATCAAGTACAACGTTCGGATTGGCCATTCAAAGTAACGTGGAGCTTGAGCATTGCCGGATCTGGTGAGAATCCCGTTGGTGCCTTCACTTATTATGACTTTATCCCGATATTTTACAAAAGGAACCCCACCGTCCTCCTATGAGCTACGCTACGGCATGCTGTCTTTTATGTGTCACAATTCCGTTTAAGCCCGTGACAAGTTCAATCATTGGACTTGGCGAAGAATTCATCTTAAGAGGCAAGTTACTTTAGATAGTCCAAGTTGGAAGATGGCAACAGACAATGAATCTAGCTTTAGAATGGTGAAGATGGTTGGTTCTTCATCAAGCCAATGGAAATTCATTAAACTCCCATTGTTGACTTGTCCAATTACTTATCTTTCGAAGTTTTCCTCACCAAAAATTACTTTAGAAAGTCAAAGTTCATCCGTTCCTACTGAAGATGGCAACTTAGCTGCCTAATTAGATATTTCAGTGTTCTTAATATCGTGGTGGTAAGTAAGGGGTCTTACAAAGTTTTATATACTTAAACCACTATCTCCACTAAATCCTAATAATTATTGTACGTCTAAAGCTGTGTTATATTAAAATATCAAAATGCACATAATAGAAGCACAAGCATGGCACAATAATGTAGCAAAGCACATCTATCTGGTAGAAAGGTGCATCTATGTGCAATACAACTAATAGAATACAGGTGCATGAGAGTCTACCAAGTACTCACCGAACCCCACAGAGTATCCTGCTAATGAAGAAAAAAAAAAACTATTAAAACAAGTCGAATGCAAACTGCTCAAAAATATTATTTCTCTACTCAAATCTCAGCAAGCATTTCCTTGTAATTCGATCAATCATTTACCTTGTGCAAATTTGAATTGTCAGCCTGGTTGCAATAAAAAAGATTTCTTTTGTTAGAAACTTGGTTGTTAATAAAATGGAACAAGAACACTATAACGGTTAGAATGTAGCAAACCTTGATTAATTTCCTGGGATTATGTAGAAGATGCATGCTCAAGAGGCACAAAAATGAGCAACAGCAAACACCAAGATTTGTGCAGTTCGGTTTAATTTTAAAGCCCATAATGGTATTTTAGAAATGGTGCGAGATAAAGTTTCATTTAAAAGAAATGCACATCTATGAAATCAATTTCTAATCCTTAAAGCTGTTCTACAGCACCTCTTTTAGTGCATAGTATTTTTAAAAACAACCGAATAGTTCTTGCTCTGGATGCAACAAACTAAAATAAAATGTGGTTGTCTATTTTTTATATACATGTTTGGTTATTTTCATTTGTTAAGCAGTTGAGAAGAAAACAAACATTGCTCTAATTGCCAGGAAAAAAGCAAGACCAGCTGGGTGTCACTTTATTTGTAAACAATTTTTAATATCTTCATTTGTTAAGTTATTGTAGTGCTGTAAATCCTATGGTATGGTATATCTCGTATCTAACGGGTGAACCGAAAGTTTTGAGACTTTTTCAAAACGAAAATTTTATGCATTAAAATAACTTTAATTGATTAAAATTTTTAAAGACTAATTAACAAGGCTTAAACTTCTTAAACATAACCTAAATAACACTCAATGGTCCAAACTCTTCGATTTGACGCAATTTTGCTCGAACTCCTCGCATAAGCCTTTGGCAACATTCAGGATTAATTTCTCTAAGTTTAGTTCGGATCCTGTTCCTTAACTGGTCAACAGTTTGGGCCTCCCAACCATTCTCGTAAACCTTCTCAGTCAATAATCCCCAAAATGTTTTAATGGGCCTAGCTTGAGGCACGTTTGGCGGATTATGCGCTTGAGGCACAAAATGTATGTTGTGAGCTTCCAACCATTGTGTTGTGGCTCGGGCGTAATTACTTGAAGCTAAGTCTGGCCAGAAAATTATTTCATCATTTGGGTGATGCAGATTGATGAAGTTAGCCAATTTCGGCAAGCAACGTTCACAGTACATGTTGGCGGTTACTGCTTCTCCTCTCACATGCCCTATGTATGGTCTAGAAACACCTGCCTCTGAAATAGCGCACCATACTAATATTTTTTCTGGGAATTTGGCTTTTGTCTTGAATTTTACTTCGTCGGGTGTCTCATCAACATTTCTTGTGTAAAAACCAGCATTACCAGGAATTTCCGCGTTGGATAATGGAAAATATGTTTCATCATCAATAACGATGATTCTGTTTCCAGCAAAATGAATATCTCGCAAAAATCGGCAACATCAAGGAATTCTCTGAAGTTGATCTTGGGTGTATTTTGGGCACTTTTGTCTTTTCCTGTATTTTGCATTATTTCTTTTAATCTCTCGAACAATAGTGGTCTGAGAAACGTGAAAACGACGAGCAAGTTTACGAGTTGACGATCCAACACGGTTTTCGGCAAAGTGCAAAAGCCTTTCTTGGATCCTGGCTGCAGCCAACTTTCGTGGCCGACCACTTTTCGGTAAGTTCTGGCAAGGTATACCTTCCTCACATTCTCGAATTGTTCGATATATGGTTGCCAGGGAAATATTTTCGTCAGCAAACAAATTCACAATGTTACGCTTAGGCATTTTGCCAACTAAATTATAAACACTTTTTCGCAATTCTAATTTGTAAGACATTTTACAACAACTTGAAGATAAAATGACAATTGACGTCAATAAACAAGGTATCCATGGTAACGCTTGGCCATAGTTCACTCTTCAAAGTTGTTTCTCAAATACATACCCGATAAAATAAAATAGTCTCAAAACTTTCGGTTCACCCGTTAATACCAAGTGAGGCAAAAATATGGATCATGTTTGAAGCTATTGCAGATGTTAACTTTTTAAGTTATTATAGAAGGTTTTAAATTTTTAAATACGAGTGTTGGAACTTTAACAGTGGCAACACTGCTGTAGAGAAGCCATGCAACGGAACCAAATAATGTCGCTTATACCACACGTTAGTTACATACCTACCTTACCTCAGAGCAAATGGACTCTCCCTTCCCACATCACGCGCATGCGCACTAACGAAAAGAACAGAGCCTCATGTTAGCTGGCAGTCTAATGTAGTGCTGTCACGATGTTTTCGAAACAGGAACAACGGAGTTGGATAAAGATTGAATGTGCCAGAGGTCGTACAGCACAATAGTGTCATCAAGGTTTTCCAGAGGCTTGTGGGGAATCTGCATTGCCTTACAGAACTGTGGCAAGGTGGGTAAAAGCCTTCAACGTGGGACGCCAAAATGTGGCAGATATGCGTCGGCCAGGTTGTTCTAGTGTCGGTGAAGAAGAAGTGTATGCTCTTGCCGCGTTACTGGACAGTGATCGACGCCATACGATTCGTGAGCTGGCCCGAGAGACACGATTAGCGCATACGACTGTGGTTCACATTCTGAAGGAACGCCTGGGCATGAGAAAAATTGCATCACGATGGGTTCCGCATGATTTGACGGAAATGCAGAAATGGCTACGATACGACGCTGCTCGTAACCACCTCGAGCGCTATGAGTGCAAAGGATGAGACATGGACCAACTCATACGAGCCACAACTGAAACGCCAATCGAATGAATGGCGTCATTAAGGGTCACCACGAAAATCGAAAGTTCGTCAGAACCCCAGCAATGTGAAAATTATAGTGATTCTCGTGTACGACTGTGATGATGTTATCCTAACGCATACCGTTCCCCCACAGCAGACAGTCAATGCGCAGTATTACTGTTCAATTTTGAAACACAACCTGCGACCGGCTTTGAGAAAGAAGCGGTTACACTTTCTGCAGAACCCACCCATCATGCAGCGCAAGCTGTGGCTGATTTGTTCGATCGATGGGGTTGGGAAGTGCTGTACCATCCACCTTACTCCCCGGACTTAAGCCCTTGTGAGTTTGACTTGATTCCTAAGATGAAGGAACCACTTCGTGGTATTCGCTTCAGAACTGTTCCAGAGATTCTTCAGGCAGTAGACCGCTCCATTCGAACTATCAACACAACAGGCACTGCTAAAGGTATCCTACGACTTCCACATCGCTGGCAACGGGTTGTACACAATGCTGGTGATTACTTTGAAGGACAGTAAAACTTGGTAACACGTATCTCTTTTTTATCACTTATAAATAAATAATTGCCACTATTAAAGTTCCAACCCTCGTATAAGCGTAAAAAGTTAAAGTTACATATAAATAAACACTTTTTTTTTTTTGTTTATATTGAGTGACGCATATATGATTTTGCACCAAATACATAAATTTATAGTACATTGGACCTGTTTTGCAAATATGCAGGTCTTAACCTTTCACTTTCTATTAAATCCCACCAAATTTTAGGCCAAAAAGTTATCTCAGATTTACCAAGATTTCTCTTCTTTGAAAATAAACATGCAATGTATTCCAAACACCGTAATATAATTAATTTAAGTCTGGTGAATATGGTGCTTATTGTTTCACCTAAGAGCTGAACTCCATTATTACTGATATAAAATTACTTTTGATTTTTCATTGTAAAATTTTATTTATTTATTTGTTAATTCAGTTTTTGCTTTTACTGGTGAAAAATATATACAAAATATGCTTTGTCCAGCCTTGGTATCACAGATAATAAGAATTTTAAATAAAAATAAAAATATTTCATATTTTATATCGAAAATTAAGGAAGTATTTTATCCTGAACAGACATAACATAACAGACAGAACATATATAATAAACTGTGCACAATACATACCTCATAAGAGCTAATTCTGTATCAATTTCCTCATCAGACGCACCATCTTCTTCTAAAGACTCTCTGCATAATTTCTCACACCGCCTTAATTTCTTTTCGGCTTCGCCATACTCTTCTTGGGCAATTAATTGGCATGCCCAATTATAACACAATTCATATGTGTCACTTCTTAAATTTCCAACATCTTTCTGCTGTAAAGAATTTGAAAAGAATTAACAGTTATAGTACAGCTAATATGAATTTGGCGTGTTTCAGTAAATGTTACCACAAAGGAAGGATTATAATGCTGTTAACTCTCGGCAAGTGGTTACCGTCAAAAACTTCACTCACAAAAGAACCATGTTCCAAACATTTTTAGAAAATATTTTCAGTTTTTTCTTCTGTTTATTTTATTAAAGTATAACCCAGTTCAAAATTTTAAATGTCTCTGGACAAAAGGTGGCTTTGACTTGTTTAGACTGTAAGCAACCTCTTAACTGAATGGTTAATAACCATATGCAGGTAATTTTTAGATTCAGGGAGTGCAAATTTCCTCAGTAACCATAGAAAAAACATAACTTAATAAAAGTAATATATTTTCTGACAATAAGTATTTTGAGTACAAAAATAAAATGGTTGACTTCCTGTTTTTACATGAAAGAGATGCTACCTTAATTTTTTATAACAAGGCCCTGTCTTTTTTAGACTTATTTGATTATATGACTTCTTTAAAAAACTGTGTCTACTTGTCCCCTTTTAAGCTTAGGAAGTTCCAATCTCATAGCTCTTATTTAAAATAAATTCGACTATACAACTCTATTGATCTAAAATTT
The DNA here is from genome assembly GCA_014611495.1 of Limonius californicus. NCBI lineage: Eukaryota > Metazoa > Arthropoda > Insecta > Coleoptera > Elateridae > Limonius > Limonius californicus. The sequence continues at coordinate 9,517 of JABXWE010001133.1, forward strand.
ATAATAAAAGATATCTTCAATTTTAGAGATGTATGTAAACATTGGAAATAATTATTCAAATGCAATATTTCACTTACTATTAATTTTACATCAACAGCAAAAATATGTTTAAGGAAAAATGATTTAGTTTCAGGTGGAGAGTAATTTGGGTACATAAAGCAAAATGCTTGATTTTCAGTTAACGTGGAATGCATATTGTATTTCCAGGTTATTGTACACTATCTTTCTCCCTGTTTTAAAAACAATAATACAACCATGAGCCTAAAACTAATACTAAGTGGGGTATTTGCATTTGAAAAAGCATCACTGATGGATGCATATGTCATTTCAAATGCAAATATGTTACTTATTATTAATTTTGGTCCCATAAGTGTTTTAAAGAGAAAATGTCATGGAATGTAATGATAGAATTAGGTTAAAAGTAAAGGCATCTTATTTTCTTTACCCAAAATACTGCTGTTTAAACTAAATTAAATTTTGTAGAACATGTTTTTTCGCCAGTTAATAATAACTGAGCAAATCAACTGGCTCTGAATCTAAAAAAACCTGTATAATACTGAATTTCTAAACATTGCAAAATCAGAATGGACGTACTATAAAAAAGAACTAATATTAAGGAAATTAAGATATCAATATAGGAATATTGAATATTTCATATTGATAAATGTCAATACTAAAATACATTCATATAGACCAAGAACGCATCTACCATTTCATGTGAGATGGGGGTCAATGACACTATAAATGCAGAAGGGCGTGCGAAGTTTGGTAACTCAAAATATATAATAGTAAAAAAGATTTTACCTTGTAACACAAATTGTATTTCTACATATAACAAAATTGATTCCAGCAATTTAACAAAATATAGCAAAGGAATACATAAATACAAAAATTAAAGAGGATTTTTGAAGTTTATAAGTATAAAATAAAAATATATTCAACTTTTATTCTAAATTTTCTGTAAAAAATATTCAACAAAATGTTAATGATATTTTTTCATCAGCAATAAAATTACTGTCCTTCAACGTTATTATTAATTATATATGTATCATTTAAATAAGCTTATAAAAATAGAAAAAGATGCAGGTATAACTGGTGAGGTTAGGTTGTAGGACAAAAACAAATGGTTCATAAAGTACACAGTATTAAACAAACTACAGTGTAAACTCCATTTAACGCCACTCGATTTAACAACAAACTCCCTAAAACGTCGAAATTACTTGACTTTGGTTGGTTTACCTTGTTGTCTATACAATGATACACTCTATGTAGCATCACACCCACTCTAAATAACGACAAAAATACGTCATTATTAAGCAATAAACAGTACTTTCTAAGTTGCTGAAATTAATAAGAACTGCAGCTGTGTACGTTCTTTTGTTTGTTATTTTGTTGCTTTATTGTCTAGCACGTATTTACCTCGACTGTCGGCATCATACGTACCAAAGATTCTAAGAAATTCGTACTTTTGTTTGTTGTGATTACCTTGCACGAGTTTACCTCCGCAATCAATATTAATGTTTGTTGTTTGTAAATTTTATACTTTATTAGTAAATACATATGTATTATAATAGTAAAATAATATTCATTTTTCTTCTCTCCATTTAACCACAACTCTCAATAACGCCATAAAATGCGCAGTCCCTTAAGTGTTGCTATATAGAGTTTACACTGTATTTAAAATAACACTTTGGATACTTTCAAAAAAGTATGAGTACTGTGTATCACTGAATTCCCTCACAAAAAAAGAACTGATTAGAACCAACACTAACAGGTTTTAATCTTTAAATACACTACACACTTACCATTTCTTCGGTACTCAATTGTGCTATGACGGCTCCCAAATTCGTCTCACGCTCATCAGCATATTCATCTTGGGCGTTTTTAATAATTTCATGATAAATGTCATAAGCTTCACTAAAACGTTCCAGTCTATAAAGAATTTGTGCTTTCAATTCTTTTAGTCGAAAATCAAGTTCCTCTACTTGGTCTACTGTTTCAAGAGCTTGCACAGTATTGTTTTGTCGATACTGACAATACGCTTTTTCGAAATGAAAATTCCTGTTAATACAAATATTAGGTTATTATTGTATCTACGTATATAATTTAATACTGACTTGGCCAAATTTTGGTTTTTCTGAATCGTTTGCAGTGCTTCGTTGAATTTTGATTGTAAGATTAAACAAACTACTTTACAATGCAGAGCTTTTTCTTCCACGGGGGACATGTGCAGAACTTAAACAAATCATTACAGATAAATTATAATATAAAGAATACATATGTTAGGTTAAGCAAGTAATTACTTCTGTTTGCAGCTTTAAGCGCACGGTCGTAATCACCATTCTGTCCGAATCGATGTAGTTCTAAGTAGGTTGTAGCGAGGGCTTTTTCCCTTGTTGATTTTTGGGTTTGGTCTACAGTCATTTTTAGTTAAATTGAAAATTCAGTTATCCATACGCTGTCTTCTATCAATACCACCTCTACACTAATAAACCAAAACAGCTGCCACGAAAATTGCTATCCACGTTAACGTGTATCAGCGTAGCCAACTCAAAAAAATTCAATCCCCAAAAGAATACTTAAAAAAATCACTAAATTATAGAAAAATTTTGAAAAAATGTAGCAACGCTTACGAATTTATTTTAGCAAATTCCTAAAGGCAATATTAAGAAAATTCAAAGCGTGCGCGATCAAATTCCACATCCGCCATTTTATTTAAATTAAAGTTGCGAATTCGAATTCAAGAAACAAAAGAGTTTCCGATATCCATCCTGAATTTTTCAAAATGTTTTTTTTTTCGGCGAAATTTTGAAATATTGGTTTTGGATCTCTAGAAACCCAAAAAAGGAGAACTATATAATACTTACGCTGATACATATATAGAGTGTCTAATTCATTAAATAAACGATATAAATTCCTGGGTCTGGCAACCTGCTGTTATTTAAAAATACTTCTCTGAAAAGTTATATCATATACCTAGAAAACAGTGATGGCTCGTGAGATTGTACAGTGATTGTGCCGTGGCTGTTATCCATTGTTCGGGTAGTCTAGTTGTTGGCCTAGGCGGGATTGCGGAGGCGAAGAAATTTTTTTGAAGTTCAATGTATGAAGTACTTTAAGTACTCCATAGTTCAATGATATTGTGTTTCCTTCTTCTTCTTCTTCTTCTTCTTCTTCTTTCACGGTTCCTTCTGCCCTTTAAGGCGTCGGATTCCGATATTGTGTTTCCAAGACACATTAAAATTTCGATGGCACTTCATAAACATTTAAGAAGCTATCTTTGAAAAGACGAAAACCTATATGTTTGAAACTTACTTTTGCCATAACTATTTTCTGTTTCCTTCAATTCGTATTGATATTTTTAACTGAAGCAAAAATAATAAGATGTGTCAATTTGGTATGAGGATGACAACTCAAAATAAACAATAACCAAAACTATTACACTTTGTAGTACACACAAAATGTATTCTTTACATACTACAGTGTTTGATGCAGAGGGTAGTTGTACTTCCTTGCCCTCATCGCTGCTACTGCTGCTGCTAGTGCTGGTCCTTTTCTTTTGTTTTAAATTCACGGCAAAAAATAAAATATAACTTTTACTAAACGTTGGTGTGGACGCGGCATAACACATGCAAACGTAACCACCCAAATAAACGTCAATACTTACATTCTTACTAAAAAACTTTCTAATTTTCCATTTTTGTATAATTTGTAATAAAGCAGATGGCAGGACACAACAAACTTTACTGTCGTAAAAATTGCATAACCTTGTGACCCTTGTGTTAATGTAACTTAATTGCACTGACTCTAACCGAAATGCGCGCGCTCTTATACATATATGTACGAGGTAAATAGCTTCGGGAATATTGTCGTTGTAGATGCGTCGTGAAATGAGACGATGTTATTCTAGGAAGCTTCTTTAACTATACACCCATCTGTGAGAAGTTATAAGAACTACAACCTGTACGTATATAATACACAACTTTTAACAGATAGCGCGAGGGTTTCTATTTCGTTATTAGTTACTTTCTAAATGTTGACATACGAACAAGCAACCTATTAATACATTTTTCAGAAATTTGTTGTTTATATTTTTTCTGTTTTATTTTAAATTTTTTCACCTTGGAAGGGGGCAGCTGCCCCTTGCCCCTCCCGCCCTTGTATACGCCCTTGCTTCCATAGCAGACGTGATAAATACGATTCTACGTAAATAATTTGGCTGTATTTGAAAACGATTGATTTTCGAACCCATGTTTATTACGACTTTTTTGTTTGTATTGATGAAATCTATAAGTGGGTAAAATATACGAACGTATTTTTTAAACACCCTGTATATATACAGGGAATTTTTCTTTTTAGTATACATAGCCTATGTATACTTTTAAAAAGAACGCGTCAATTTCGCCTATTGTGTATGCAACCAACTATACCGACAACTAAAAATCAGAAACAAACGTCACTATAGTTGTGAATTATTTGAGTATGAAGGTTATGTTGATGCAGTGTTTATATTAAATAAGTATTTCACCTTGTAGGTATATAGGACACAGATGATGACTTATTTATTAGATAAAAATCGACAGGATGATGTTCCCGTAAGGTCCGTGCACATTATATTTCTTTTGTACAAAACACATACATAAGCGGCAGAATGGTGTAATGGTCAACATACCTGCCTTCCAAGCAGTTGATCCGAGTTCAATTCCCGGCGATGGCAAACTTTTTTTAATTATTATTATTCAACGTAGCATAAAATATTTCATTTCATTTCTTCAGTTAAAACGTGATTACTTTTAGTTTTTATTTTATACAGACAACTCAAGCATGCTGTGACCACAGCAATCAAATTAATTCAATGCTAAAAAATAAAATTAATCTTTATTTAGTGTCAAACAATTGTTAGAAAATTTAAATCCGAGGGATGCGTAATAAATTCCCATAAAATAAAAACTGAAAGTAATCACGTTTTAACCGAAGAAATGAAATGAAATATTTTATGCTACGTTGAATAATAATAATTAAAAAAAGTTTGCCATCGCCGGGAATTGAACTCGGATCAACTGCTTGGAAGGCAGGTATGTTGACCATTACACCATTCTGCCGCTTATGTATGTGTTTTGTACAAAAGAAATATAATGTGCACGGACCTTACGGGAACATCATCATGACGATTTTTATTTAATAAATAAGTCATCATCTGCGTCCTATATACATACAAGGTGAAATACTTATTTAATATAAACACTGCATCAACATAACCTTCATACTCAAATAATTCACAACTATAGTGACGATTGTTTCTGATTTTTAGTTGTCGGTATAGTTGGTTGCATACACAATAGGCGAAATTGACGCGTTCTTTTTAAAAGTATACATGGGCTATGTATAATAAAAAGAAAAATTCCCTGTATATATTTCCTTTGAAAACCCAATTTTAATTGTTTTTCACAAAATTTATATCTTTTATTATAATATACATACGTAAGTATATCAAAAAGGGGAGCACAACAGAAATGATAAGCTACAATACAACACGATAAATTTAAATGAATGTTCTACTTAAACAACAATAATTTAGAAAATAATTACAATGATGTATTGCAATTCTCTACCTTATCATAATTTCATTGAACTACACATTAAAAATTACTCGATAAATTTTCACCAATCCGAACTAGTTCATTCTGAACTTTATTGGTGTAGTGATAAATTGACACCCTGAGAATACATGCAATCTAATACATGTCATATTTAGGAAAGTATCTTTGTTTGTTTCTTTTCTGTTCGTGAGTTTTGGCGCAGCTTTTATTATTATTAATGTGATTTTGTGAAATGCCAATAATTACATGTATGTTTACGAATCGTAAATAATTTTTCAGCCATAACTTGTCCACAAATTCTTACAGCAGATTTAATCATGGTTCGTATGTTGTTAACATTGAGGTTAGAATTTAAATACACTTTTAATTACAATATCTTCCTTTTATTTTAGAAACCTGAATCAGCATTAAAAAATGCTTTGCTTGAAATCATTAGCTGTATGTTGAGTCCAAATTCGGAAGATCGTAGAATTGCAGAAGAGCGTAAAAAGGCTTTAGAAGTTACGGAAGGTAAGTGACTGATTAAATTCTAACAATTGCTACAATTTTCTAAATGACGACTGGTTACAGTATGTTTATTTTGTGTGAATCACAATCTTAATATAAATCAATATCAAACTCCATTTTGGTTAGCTGTGACCAAATGTGGATATTGCCTGGTGACACCTACTTAGAAAATATTGTAGGTATCGGTTTAATATTAATTTCTTTATTATAAAGCAAGCTACTAATCAAGTAACAACAAAGTTATGATTAAGATGGAGGTACATTTTTTCAATTGACCTGTTAACAGTATGAGTAATATGAATATCTTCCGCACACATGCTGCATTATGTGAAATTTTAACTACAAGAACAACTAACTTACTTGAGCTCTGTAAATCACTTATACACTGTTTAGAAATGAATCATTATGATTTTACATTATTATTGGAATATCATATGAAGTATCTATCTATTGTTATTATGGCTTGATTTTGACATTCCAATTCTACAGTAGTTACACTAGACCCCCTTCTATAGACTAGCAGACTAATTTTTTGTATACCTTGTCTTATTTGCGGTAAAAATGAAAAAATAACATCATTTCATTACCAAGAACTATAATTGGGAACCTACAGATCGTCATATGAAAAGTTTCACTTGAGTTCAGTTGCGCATTGGCATATTTTTGTTATCTACAGCGGAGCTCATTCACTTACTAAACGCCGACCACTACAGATAGGGTACACTCTGAGAAAAAGTACGCGTTACTTGCGTTAGCAAATGGGTATGAGCCCGTTTGTTTACTAACATGAGTGTACTTCGACGAAGTGGGAAACCGAGAGTAAGTGCTTCGAATGCAGTCTTGCTTCCTGTTCTGCACATCTCAAGTGAAAGTTCTCATTTGACGAGTTGTAAGAAGCATATACTTATCTGCTTTCTTGAACTGGTAGTATAAATAATACAAACATTGCATTCGACAATAGTTCAGCACCTGCAGTTTAGTAGCAGTAACAGATGTTAGGTTACCCAGTTGTTCGCTTAGTTATCACAAAGATAGAAAACTTATAAATATTACAACATAAAGAAGTCATAAATTGTTACAAATGGTTACAAATCAAGCATTCCAATGCTTTTTCTAATATATTCATATTCTTCATGATAACTTAACTAAAAAGTTATTAATGAAACCTTATCGAAGCAGACTTTTAACTTCGCATCACGTGACAGTTCAATAACCTAATCAGTGTCCTGTTCATTAAAACATAATTCTTCCATGTTGTTTCACATTAAAAGCAAAGAGGTTTCCCAATCCCTATTTTGCTGCTGTCAGTTGGAGGAAAATATTTTGTCTATGTTTACTTAGATATATTTCAAATAGGTCGCCTCTGCAGAAGTGTATTCTACTCGAAGATTATTTTTAGAAATCACTACTGTAGTGTACCTACTGCAATAGCATAGATATACGGCTGAATATAACTGCTTCTAGACATTTCAACCCTTAAAAATTGAAATGTTGAGATGATTTGCTTACAACTTCTTTAGTTGCACAACAAGTAAGAAGTAGTAAAACAACATAGTTGACGTATAAAATAAAATTTGATTACAATACTCACTTTCTTATAAATAGTGTCCGACAAGGTTACAAATATTGCATTCTTCTAAATTAAATTACTGTTTTTAATATTGTTATAACATCAACACGTTATGATTTACAGAATATGCATTGCATTTACTGGAAATACTATTAACTGCTGAAGAAGCATTAGAAGAGAGACAAATGGCTGCAATTTTATTAGAACAATATGTTCGAAGTCATTGGAGTGAAGCAGAAGATGAATTTGTACCACCACAAGCAAGTGAATTTGTAAAGGAAAAAATGAAATCCATCTTACCAATGGGATTATCAGGTCATTCAGGAAAGATTCAGAACCATATAGCATATATTTTGGCTAATATTGCTGTTTACGATTATCCCAATGACTGGCCTAATATGGGGGAATCGATATTTTCAAGAATACAATTAGATGGTACAACTGACTGCCTAGGAATAATATCATTTATTAATGAATATAGTAGATTAGCAACACGTTACCAAATTAATACTAGTGCTGAACAAATATATGCTATCCTGTTTGCAATTTCAAAGGAAAATACAGTATGTATTAGTTTAAATTTTTTAAGCTTTTGTTTAATACTAATTTATTTACTAGAAATATTCGACAAAAATAAGAGCAGAAGCTGTGTGTTCATTATGTAGTTTTTTGTATGCACATTCCTTAGACGCCAAAGAAAAGCAAAAATTGGTGAATACCAATACAGTGACAAAATTCTGTGAACTTCTAGCCACCCAGTTGGTTTTACCACATCCTGAACAAAGTGATTACGAGTTAAAGTCTCAAATCCTGATATTTTACTCCATGTTGCTCATTCAAATGCCAGAGGCTGTAGTTCAAACTATAATTAACATTTTGCCCAATATTTGGCAGATATTATCTCGGTGTGGTGAAGTCTATGACCAAGTTTTGGCAAATGAAATACCTCCTTATCGTGATCCAACAGAAAATATAGAGGACCCTCCACGTTTTTACATATTAGCCTTTCATGTTTTTGATGTTCTGCACACTTTAGTTGGTACCCACCAAGCTGCATTTTCGATAACTGGAGTTCTAGCAGATTTAGTGTATTATATGATTTTATTTATGGGTATTCCTAAAGAAGTTGAATTACTGTGGAAAAGTGATCCAGATATTTATATCACTGATGACTTAAGCAATGATTGCCGTCTTGATTCCTCTGTGCGTGTGCTTGCAAAGGAGCTGTTGATAGTAAGTATAATTTCAAATTTAACACTTTACAGGTTTCTCTAAATGTTTATTTCTTGCCTATACTTCCAGCATAAGGAACCATTATTAACCACTTAACCAACTTTTTTTTATGGTAATTGGGAATAAATAAACCTTTTTATACGGAAAATTCCCATTCTTACATTCCAAAAATTCAATTAAAATATTGAGTATCGAGTAAAATTCATATATAGGCTATTATATTTGATCCTTTGTTAATCTTGTCTTCGACTTTGGTTGTTTTTAAACTAATGAAAGACAACATATTTCCGTGTTTTTCTTCATTTTAATAATATTTTTAACCACAATAATTCAAAATATACAAATATTTTTTAAATTTATATCAGTATTGTTATTTATCGATTAATGTAAATTGAAATTATTGTTATTAAAAATATTTGTGTAAGAAAAGTTCAATAACAATATAATTTGAAAACACAACAACAATAAAAGTTCCAGGCTGCCATCTGTTGACAGCGAGAGGGATTGAACTATACGCAAACACTATACACACGTGATGCTCTCACTCAAGCGAGCATCACCACACCTCTTTTTATGACTTTGTTCTTCCAGTCTTGTATATCTTCTTCTCTTAAATCTATCAATACGGCCTCCTGCCACCCTTCCTTGGCCGTCCTCTCTGTTTCTTGTAATCTGATACTCTCTAAGCTAATTTTTTTACTGTCCCATCCTCTGCCATTCTTTCTATGTCACCCAAACACCTTAGTCTTCTTGATTTTACTGTCTTATCGATATCCGGTTCCTTGTAGATATTAATATATTATTTCTTCATTTGTCCTGTTTATGTATCCGTCTTCAGTTTTCTTTCCTCTCAGTTTTCTTGCCTCCCACTTTTCTTCTAGTCATTTTCCTTTCTCGTCTCATTACTATTTCTTGTGTATTCTTGTTTAATACCATGTTTCACAATCAAATCGAGCTGTCGGTCGTACTGAAGTATTTTCCCAGCTTTTTTGCATTTTTCCATTTTTCCAGATTGTCCGTATTAATTCATGTATTTTGTGTCTCAAATAATCTCCATTATATTTTATGTTCTTTCCATTTTGTTCGTTGCTTTTGTTATTTTTTAGTTTATAATGATTTCTTCTAATTCTTCCTTTGTAGGTTGTGTGACCTGGTTATCTACTGCAACTCTTAATACTTGTTCTTCTTCCTGTTCTATGTCTTCATTTAACATTCTGTAGAAGTATTCTGTCCACCCTTCTTTCATTTTTTCTTTCCTTGTCTATCCAATTCCCATCTTTAATGTATAATGTCTGATTATTTCTTTGTTTTCTTTTCTTAAAGTCCATATTTCTTTTTTTTTTGTAATAGTATTCTCTTCGTTTCTGGGTCTCTTCTTCCGTCTATCGATCTATTTAACTGTCGTTCTCTGATCTGCCTTCTTCTCGTTGTGTTTATAACGCTTTGATCCTCAGTATATTTCTTATCTCCATCTCTGTTACACATTCTTCATCCTACCATTTTTCTCTCTTTGAGTGGTATCACTTTTCTTGTTGTGTTTTAGATAATCAACTCCATTTTCTTCCATTCTTCGTCTGCGCTTTGGTATACTTGTTGCTCCTTTTATTGTATTTTTTCTTGTATCTTTCTTGTACTATTTCTTTTTGTAACTGTTACATACTGAACTGTTCCTTCCTTTTTTATCTTCTTTTTTCCTTCAAACACTTCTTTATTTTCACATCTATTCTCACCAGGAAGTGGTTGGGATTTATATCAGCTCCTCTACATTCCTGTATGCAGCCTGCTACAATTTAAAGCAACTGACAGAGTCAGGGAGCAAACGAGAATAAAAGATTGACCCATTATACTCGATATATTCTGTAAATGAAGCCCAGGGGCGGGGGTTTATGTTTAAACAACCAATGAGTTAATAGAACAAAACAGTTAGGACAAATTTTCAATATATAGACAGGCAAAATGGTTAAGTGGTTAATTTTGATTATGTACGAGGTCGGACAATTATGAAACGGGATTGGCACTACTGCAGACGCTATAAGAAACTGACTGTTTCCAAATCATATCCAAATTGTAGCTGGAACTGTCGTCTACACATAGCTAAAACGGTATCCTGTCAGAACTTACGTGGTAGGCTGTACATGCGAATGAACAAGTTAGTGCAGCTGTCACATGTGACACAAGTCAAACATGGAGCAGAGAGCGAACATTAAGTTTTGTTTCAAATTGGGGAAAACGGCCACGGAGACATTCGAGATGTTGAAAACTGTGTACGGCGATGAGGCCATGTCCCGTACTCGCGTTTTCGAGTGGTTTGCCAGATTTCATGAAGGTCGGCAGGATTTTTATGATGATCAGAAGCCAGGTCGTCCGATCACAACAAGAAACCCCGTAACTATCGAAAAAGTCCGACAACTTGTGGCGGTTGATTGACGACTGACACTGAGAATGATGGAGCAGGAGCTGAGTATTAGCCGTGAAACCATTAGAACCATTTTGGAGAAGGATTTGAAGAAAAAGGTCTGTGCCAAATTTGTCCCGCACAATTTGACCGCTGAGCAAAAAGCGCATCGAGTGGACACCTCCCGCGATTTCATTGCAACAACCAACAGTGACCCAAATTTTCAGGATTCAATTGTTACTGGTGACGAGTTGTGGTGCTTCCAGTACGATGCAGAAAGCAAGAGACAAAGCATGGAATGGCGATCGAAGACGTCTCCCAGGCCAAAGAAATTCCGTCTCCAAAAATCGAAAGTGAAGACCATACTGATCACTTTCTTCGACAGTCAAGGCAACATTCACAAAGAATTTGCGCCACCGGGTGTCACCGTCACAAGCCTGTACTACAAGAGTGTCATGACGCGTTTACTAAAACGCATTCGACGTGTGCGACCGCATTTAGCAGCCTCCGGCAAGTGGCACCTTTTACACAACAATGCCCCTGTGCATTTTGCCTTGATTGTGAAAATGTTTTTGGCAAGAAATGTCCCAGTCTTAGAACATCCTCCCTATTCGCCGGATCTGTCTCCAGCGGACTTCATGCTGTTTCCTCAGCTGAAATTGACCCTCAAGGGAAGGCGCTTTGACGACGTGGAAGACATTCAATGGAATGTTACCGCTGAACTAAACGCACTTCCTCGCGACAAGTTTAAGCAGGTTTTCCGCGATTTGTATCGTCGATGTCAACGGTGCGTAGAAGTCGAGGGAGATTACTTCGAAGGACGCTAGAGGTATTTTCACCTATGGCTACCTCACATGTTTTGTATTTGATCAATCCCGTTATATATTTGTCCGACCTCGTATGTTACCTCAGTATTATATAATTAACTATTATTTTTAATTCAATTGTGGCAGCATATGTTACTTTAAAGTTTGTAAATTAATGTCTCCGTTAAGGGTTGATGAAAATTTATGTTTTCTCTCTATTCAGAGGCATCTCAACTGCTTCCTCAATCCTCAATCCTTCAATCACTTTATTAAATATATCAATAGAAACTAATGTTTTTAATACTGAAAATAATTTATAGGAAAAGAAAATTTAGGAAATTACTTGTGTAGTTATTATGTTTATAATTATTTCCAGAATTTCAAAAACGTATTGACAGAATTAATATAATAGTATTTCCTTTGATTTAGTCCAAATATTCATTAAGGAGGCATATAAATATATATGCAAGATCTCTTTGGCAATACCTTGAGTTCAGCTATGCAATCAATCACTTGCTCTTATGCAGTTTGATAAATAAGTTTAATACATTTTTTTAACTGCAATCTGTATGGAGTCGGCCCACAAAAAGTATGCCCTCCTCCTATGGTAATAGTAAAATCTAATTGTCATTTCGTTTTTGCACCAATATTTCCTATTTTCTTTTTTTATGTAGAATATTATATTATTATTATTATATTATACCTTTATTTTTCAATCTGAATGTCATAACACTTTGACTGGCTAAATGTTAATACAATACAAAATTCAATTGTGACTATCATATTCAATTTGCTCTATTCTTGATTTACTTTAAAAGGTGTTTTTCATTTTACATGGTTACTATTCATTATAGATTATAACAAACGAATTAGAACCTGCACAAGTTTTGAATGCACTTTCTATTGGTGTGGATAAGCACATACTATTGTGCAAAGGAAAATCTGAATCGTACTATTGGAGAATTATGGAAGCAGTCATGTATGCTGTTGGCTCAATACGAAATTTTATAGTCAAACTGCACAAGGAGAAACAACTTCACAATTTTAAAATTACCAGCTACTTGACTCAGTGGTCTGAAGAAATAGGACCTTGTCCATCATGGTTAATGTTAGCTCGTATCATGTGGGTTGGAGGACGATATGCACTCTTATTGCATGCCGACAACATATCTACTTACGTAATGACAACAATGCACAACCTACGTGAATCATCATTTTTTCTTCGGTTTTCAGCAATGAGGTAACATATTACAGCTTTTTGAAATTATTGAACTAATAGATGAATTCTAGGGCTCTTTCATTACACCTTGATACAATGATGCAATCAGATTTCCGAGCAATGTACATGGAAATAAGGGATCCTATTGCTCATGCTTTAATTTATGCTCTGGAACATTCTCAAGGTGAGATTCTTCATGTTGGTCTACGTGCCCTTGAAAACTTGTTGAAGGTAAGTTCTGAAACATTATGTGTGAAATAGGCTGTAATTTATTTATTTGTATATTTTTAGCCTGAACCACCAATCATCGAGTCAATCCAAAATGATGTTATGACATTAATGTTGAATTTATTTTTACGAAATTTAGCTTCTGCAGAAATTGTAGGTGATCTACATACCATTGTAAAACAGCTTTGTGAACACAGCAACTGTCGCAAGAACCTAGAGACCCGCTTTTTACCAGTTATCATTAATGTTATCAACAACACTGTCCATCCGGAAAACAGCACTTCATGTACATATGAAGGTCACTTCTATGCCATTCAGCTTCTGAGCACCATTGTTAAACATTCCCCTATACCGCTCAGCAATGAACTTATTCGATGTTTCTTTAGTGTATGTGGATGTATGGTTACCATCGAAGACAATGTTGTAACACAGGTAATATTTCAAATTTTCTTAATGAATTCAGGGCTGCAAAACTTACACATATATGTTTACTTATATGAAAATATTTACTGAATTACAAATATGAAGGAGTGAGTCTAAACTAAAAATGAACACCACGTGATCATAATCTAAACATGGATGTTTACAATATAGCATCTCCTGATTACTGAGTATAAATAGCACTAAAAATTTTAAATAACAAAAAATACAGTGAAATGTTAGTAGTATGTACATATTATTTGATTTTACCAGTAACATGGATTAACACAGTCTAATGGTCGCACCATGTACTATATCACCATAGCATTCCAGAAGAGGTGACTAGCTATTTAAAAATGGCGGGTGGAGGACAGACAAAGTGAGGGTTTCATACAAAGTAGTTTTAAGTTTTTACAACTTTTTATTTAAATTTGGTCTTCTAAACTCTATTTGTTGAGCATTGAGCTAGAACGTAAACAAACGCTTGACAGGTGCTTTGATTTACCGGATGTGTATTTACATAATATTCCTTGCGTTTCTCGGAATTCTTTTTTACAAGAATTGGTGGTTCTGAAAAGAACCATTTTTGTAAGTAAAGGTGTTTTATGGACTTGATCTGCATTACAAATATGCTTCCCGATATTTTCGGATAGTTTTAGGATAATTTCGATGCCACGCGATAATATCTTCTCTATCCATTAACATGGATTGACGGCAGCGAGTTGAACATTTAAAATTTAATTTTTTTAATATTCCATATAAAGTCGATCTCTTAAAACTCGGCAATTGGTTATCATTGTTAACGACCATCAAAATTTTATTTATGGTTGATATATCGTTCCGAAAAAAAAATTCGTGAACATACACAGAAATTTACCAAGCTTAGAAATGCAAGTTTAGGAATAAGTTTCGCATATTGTACAGAAAAATTACAGTTTAAAAATAGCACGTACCTTCTTACGAATTGCAAAGAGAACAGCATCATCAATTTCACCTAAAAGTCTAACTCTGGGAGATTTTGGAGAAGTGTAACGCCTAGTCGACTCCACGGCGACAATTCTAAAATCCTAAATCAAAGCAATACACCGAATCTACTATTTGTGATGCAAGGTCCAGGTATCAAGGACAAGGGTCGACCAGCTACAGTCGAAGAAGGGGGGGTTTTGATAAGCCTAGGCGCCACCTGTTTAAAATCCTTAGTCCTTGAAAATAACACGAGGTAAACAGGAACCTTCCTGGAGATCGGACTTACCTTGCTTCGGTAATTGCTCAAAAGGTTTCCAAAATAAATTAAGTTACCCCAAGACATAATAAAACACAACATAAATTATCAATCTTCAATTTATCTAAAGATTAACCTTATCCCTTGGAACATTAACGATGGAATAAAATATATATAAGGTTTCAGTAAGCTATGATTGTACGTAGGTAACACTGATTACATAATTATGGTTAACAGTACCATAAAAAAATTAATAACCCAAACAATAAATTCTTTAATAACTTGGGAACACAATAATGCGAAAAGATATCCAAATGAAGTTGAAAATTACTCTCGCTAAGTATTTCTATTCTTCGAGGCCTCGCGAATTAAATACCCAGATATAATTACCTAAATAATGGTAATGGTGTCGGCTATCTATTATTTAAGAATAAAAACTTCCGCACTATTCCCCCTTATTAACCGAATTGCAACCAATAAAACTATTTTTAAATTATATTGTTGACCATTTAACAATTAATTCCAAAATCAATGAAAATTATTACAAATTTATACAAAATACAAGGTCAGTGAAGCTTAACCATTCACTAATTAAGATTACTCAGTATTATTATCAATTTAAGTGTACTACTCTAGTTTTATATTGATTATCTGTTGTAAACTACGACTTTTTCATAACCCCTCGTATTCTTGAAATTATAGTTGAAAGTTGACTTTTAAAGAATTGACACACCTGGAATTTCCTATCTCGAAGTCCACTTGTTCCGTCTCGCTGCGCGGTCGATAACGCTTCTATCTTGAACCCACAGGATCTCTTCGAGGTTTCACAAATGACTGTTATATTCGTAATTCTAGCTCCAGTCAATTTTGGCCTAAAATAATTTCAATTGTCTTAGAAACGAAAGAGAAATTTGGATCTCCAAAGCTTACCAAAGATGTTATAAGGCGATAAACTCTCCCAAAACAAATGCACTCAAATTGGGATTAACTCCCGGGAAATCACATCAACTAACGATGACTAAAACTTCCCAAACGTGTATTGAAACTTTAAATTGGAGAAAATTTCCAAGTCTTAATTCGACTTTTTAATACTATTTCAAACACGTGCACATTCTAGGAGAACTTGTATATTAATCCTCTAAACGGAAACCCAAATTCACCAAAGTTTGAATCGGAAACACTCGAGTAGATGACACGAAGCTTTTACAAGGCCATAACTGAATTATTCAAAAATATATATATGCAAACCAAAACGCTGTATAGAAAATTTGAATGCCAAACAACCAGGCGTAAGAAATCGCACGTTACAGAAGATAAAGTTTTAGCATCCCGAAACTCCTTTAAAATTCTTTTTACTGTTGCAACACTAACACCCACTGTTTTAGCAACAAATTGTACAATGTCAGTCAGTAAAAGCTCAGGATTTTCTTTTAATGTCGAATTATACAATTTTACTATTAATTGTTTTTCATTTAAAGTAGTAGGACGCCCCTACGATTACACATTTCTGAAACAACTTGCTCTATTTTAGGAAAATAGGCACCAGGCACTATACAAATGCTCCGAAAACCGATAAGCACTGCTCAAAAAACACACAAACTTAGCTCGATAATTACGAGTGCAAAGTAAAGGTTTTGAGCGTACTCCTTAAGTAATGAGGCATTAGCGTTATCACAGCGCGCGCTCGGGTGAGTCAAACACGTGCGTTTGTTGACGTTCTAGCTCAATGCTCAACAAATAGAGTTTAGGCAGATATTTACATTATTGGGGATCATTACAATTACCAATAAGCAAAGAACTTACTGATGTAAATTACAAGATAAGATTCATTAAATTGGAATTGAAGCAAACTTAGTTGCACAGTAGTTGTAGCACATAAAATAAATAATAATTTATTAAAATTTTACTAAAGAAAAACAAGTTGAATTGGTTTATCTTCTTAAAACAATGTTTGTACTTTATATACATTTGAAACCGAATGTATTATATTTTTGGCTTGACTAGTTTTACCATATATAATTGAATAATTGTGCTTTCACATATACAGGGTGTCCTAAAATTAAGTGCCCAAAACTGTACTGAGGGGTAGAAAATTAAAAAATTATTTGGGATTTCTTAATAAATAGCTTTGTTAAGAAGTTACAGCCCCCTAAAGGGGGTACCCTACAGAAGGTAGCAATAGAAGAGCATACTTTTTAAATAATTTTTTTTGCATTTTGGCTTACTCGGGCAAATTTTTTAGAGAACCTTAATTTCCTTATAAATTGTTCCTTCTTCTTTTTGTTTCTGGTTCTTAACCCTCATCCAGGTTTTCTGGTGTTCAATATATCTTTTTTTACATTGGTGTCTGTTTAACCAATTTTTCTTTCTTGCATGGACTTTTCTACTTCATGTTTCCATTCCTTTCTTGGATGGCTTCTTTTGCTTCTAATCTGTAGTGTACACTGCAGTGTTTTCTTCATGAACCAGTCTTCTCCCATTCTCTACCACATGAATTGTCTTATTTCTATCTCAACTATATCATGTTCTACCTTCATTATCTCTCGTATTCGTCTATTTCTTACCCTTTCCTTCTTGATATCGGTACCGCCCTTCTCCAGTAATCTATCTTTATAAGTTTGAGGTATTGTTTATGTTTTTCTGACGTTTGCCATATTTCAACACCATACAAGGTTATGCTTTGTATCATAGTCTCATAAATTTGTATTTTTTTTTTACATATGTCTGTACTCTAAAGGATTCCGTTGAATATTCCTATTAGCTTTCTACCATATTTTATTCTTTCTTTCATTTCCGCGCTGTACATTCCTTGCGTTCCTGTCTTCGATCCCAGAGGTGTATATTATTCACATGCTTGTATAATTTCTCCGGTTTCCATTGATAAGTCTTCCAATTTTTAGGTATTTTGTTTTCTGAACATCTATCTTCAATCTCCTTTTGTCATGTTCCTCTATTATCTTTTTTGTTATATATTCTATATCATCGTTTGGTCATCTGTAAATTGCAGCATATAGTGGACCTTCTCTCATTTGTGTCTATGTACGAGGTGTAGCTATAAAATAACGAGACTGATGCTACTACAGACGAACTGCACATGCGCCAAAGTCGTATGACCAACAGCTGCATAACGGGTAGCCTTCTCTTTCGCTTTCCGCCCTTCTCGTATTTGTATGCATATTAGTCTGACCGTGGCCTTCGTTTATATAAGTATTTTAATAGAGCAACGAATTGTCGTGAAATTTCATATGAAACTTGGAAAAACTTGTACTGAAACTTATCTTTTATTAAAAGAAGTATATGGCAATGAATGTTTATCACGTGCACGGGTTTTTGAGTGGTTTAAGTGTTTCCAAGATGGCCGAGAAGACGTTGAAGATGACGCACGCCCGGGACGCCCTTCCATGTCAAAATCGGATAAAAACATTGAAAAAATCGGTAATCTGATCCGATCTGACCGTCAGTTAACTATTGTTATTGTGCGATTGCTGAAACTGTAGGAATTGACAAAGAAAGCGTAAGGCAAATTTTACATTATAATTTTAACATGCAAAAAGTGTGTGCGAAAATGGTGCCGAAAATTCTCACAATCGAACAAAAGGAAGCTCGTGAAAATATTTGTACTGACACTTTAAATGCTATTGAAAATGACCCAAACTTCTTGGAAAGAGTTATAACATGTGATGAATCTTGGTTTTTCACTTATGATGCAGAAACTAAGCGTCAATCCATGCATTGGAAGAGTCCAAGTGCACCGAGAGCTAAAAAAGTTCGAATGAGCAAATCAAAATTCAAAGCAATGATGATTGTTTTCTTCGATATCCATGAGATTGTGTACCTTAACTGGGTTCCTGAAGGTCAAACTGTTAATCAGCATTACTACCTTGAGGTTCTTGCTCAATTCCATGAGAAAATCAGAAACAAAAGACCCGAATTGTGGAAAAAAGTGATGGGTTCTTCATCTGGACAACGCACCGGCTCACACTGCATTGTCTCTCAAGACGTTTCTGTCCAAGCATAACATCCCAGTGTTAGGCCATCCGCCTGGTTCGCCTGACCTGTGACTGTGACTTTTATCTGTTACCCAAGGTCAAATCTGCATTAAAAGGAACAAGATTTGAGAACGTTGAAGCTTCGAAACAAAAATCGGCACGTGTCATGAACGAGCTCACAGAAGAAAACTTCCAGCACTGTTTACAACAAAGGAAAATTCGCATGGAGCAGTGTAGAGATAAAGGAGGGGTTTATATTGAAGGAGATAATAATTAAATATGTATAAATTTAAAATAAAAAGTTTTACAGCATCAGTCTCGTTATTTTATAGCCACACCTCGTATATTTTAAAGAGTGTTTGGGATATACAACATCCTTGTCCCAGTCCTTTGCTTAATTTAAATGTTTCATGTTCTGTATGTGTATTTTGAACCCATGATAGAAATGTGCGATGATCAGTGTTGGGTAAGATACTTTTTATTTGTATCTAGATCCAGGTACAGGTACTTTTAAAAAAGTGTATCTAGTTATAGATACAAGATACATTTTACTACGTGTATCTAGATACAGATACAAGATACTTTAAAATGTATCTAGATCCTTCTCAGATACAAATTGGATAACTACGTACTTTAAAAAATTATACTTCCAGAAATGGAAGCGCGCATAAACCATGATAATATTATTTTTAAAGAAAATCTGACGGAATTTAGGGTTGTTAACAAATCGATAATAATAACAAGACACAAAATAATTACTAGAGAACATTTTATTGGGATCGCCATCCAGTATCGCTGGCACTTCCAAAAAAGCACTTTTGTTATCATTTATTCTTATTGTAATCACAAGGTATAACTAGCAGACTAGCACAAGAATTGATTCTGGACTTGTCCACTACGTCTATTTATACTGAAAAAACTTCAAGTTTTTGTTACGGGCCAATCGAGCTTTTTCGACGAGCCGTAACCAGATGGATGGAAAAGGCCTACAGCTTAGCTCAGAGGAGTAGGGGGAGTTCGTGCAAATCGCTTATGGGAGAAAATCTTTAGTTGTGTACAGGGTGAGTCAAAATAAGTGGGCGCCACCTTCCAAATCCAGCTGATTGTAGGTCCTCGTGGAAGGCCGAGAAGCCAACAGCTTACGGGAACGGAACTTACCGTGATTGTGCCTCCTCCTATATATATTTAAAGCTTGCAAAATTCTTACACCAACAAGTACAAAAGACACAATAAGAGACAGTAAACTTTAAAACACATAATGAAATAGTTAAAATATGAAATTACAGTAAAATGACACAAGTTATAACGCAAAAGTTTGAATTACAGAATTTTAATTCTTGAACGTTCAGAGAAACTCGCCGCCGTTGGCGCACAATATTTATATTATAATGAATCTGTGTGGCCAATGGCGTAGTTTACAGGAAAAAATACAATATTAATGCATTTTACAAACAATAAATAAATAGCGATTGAAGATCGCTTTTAGGTTGCATAAAATAGTTCAATATCGCGAAATTCTGCAAGTTGACGCGAGCAAAAAAAAAGTTTCTTTGTCACAACACAAAACTGGGAGTTTTTACCTTCAATTCCGGTGGATGGCTTAAAGCGAGGCAGGCACAATATGGCGGCGATTTCCAAAAAAAAGGGGAAGGAAGACAACGTTCTTCGGAGCAGCGTGGGAACGAGGTGTAGCTGGTACGCCTTTGTAGAGGGCCAAGTTGCTTCCAACTAGGTCAGTTAACGTGGAGACAGAAGCGAGACTTTTTCGGACGACGGGAACGAACCAAATTCCAGCAAAACACTTGCACGATTTCTTTTTTTTCTTTTCACTTCACAAAGATCTGAACTGAATTCGACAGGAGCAGTTAACTTAAATTGTCCAACACCAAAGCGAACCTTCTGTTATTATTTATTTATCCGACTTTAAGTCGATTTGATTATGCTTTACAGCAAACGGTAATACGATAAAATTAACAGAAGCGCCACAAAGGAAAAGAAAACTATATTCGAAGTTGCGTCTGTCTATCTTAAAGGTCTAGCTTCGACTTTCATTACGGCCCCCGTACGGGCGACCGGAGCCACCAGAGATGTAAAATTGACTGCCTTAAAAATGCAACGGGAATTTTTACTCTCCCCTCAACATTGCACCATATTACGAAATATTACGCAAAAGTTCTAGGACGAAAACGGACACGTGCTACTGCCGAGATCAACACTTCCGAGAATTTGGTAGGCAGAAAATCAGCCCACAAAAGAAACTTTCAAGGTTTAAGGGAACCGGCCTTCCATAACTTAATTTTCAAGACAAAACAAAATAGCGAAAATGGTAACCCAAAATAAAACTTCAATTAAAATAACGCTATTAATTCTGGCGAAGCGGCAAACAAATTAAGAAATCAATTCCTATAAAACGGCACATTTTAAAATGAACATAACATTTTGTCAAGACATTAGACAAGCCTACCGCTCGGTTATGACTTATGAAATGTACTTGGAAATTCTCAATATCGAAAACAGCAAGGGTGGTTATTGTAATTTGTATTGCCACAATAGGTAAATGTATACTTAAAACTTTAAGCTTCTTACAGTTCTTATCCCCTTAAGATAGGGATGTTTGAATATTTATTACCATTACCTATCTTATACGTATTTGGGTTTTTCTGCTAAAAGTAAACGCTAAAATTTAAATGTCCAAAAATGTCCTAAATTTTAAATTGAAGAAATGTTTTAATAAAATTCGAAAACTACATAAAATAAATTATATTTCTTGAATGTATCTAGGATCTTTTATTGTTTAATAAAAAAAGATACGGCTTAATAGGATCTAGATACAGATACAAGATACAATTTTATAAACGTATCTAGATACAATAATAGATACTTGAACGGTATCTAGATCCAGGATCTAGATACATGTATCTGGATACTACCCAACACTGCTTAGGAATACGAGAAAAGCACAGCTTCACTCGTACCAACTACGCTATACGCTTATATTTGAAACCAACTCGTAATTAGTTCATAACTAATTTAAAGTTAATTTGTATTTGTGCCAGAAACTAATAAATTTGTTGTCGTGAGACCAAATTTAATACGAAGATCATTGGAATGTTCATGAAATAAAGTTTTGAAATTATTTTAATCATTTTAATCCTCCTTAATAGAATACACTTAACCCAATGATGATACCATCACAAATATGCAATTCCACACGGTCATTAATATACAGAGTGTTTTCAAAACAGAGCCACGTATGGTACTCATGAAAGCAAACAAACAAGTCTTAATTTTAAATATAATATATGTCCGCAAACCAAGGGTTTCAGAGAAGCAAGCGATTTTTTTTTGAATCAATAAGCTGCAATATTGTAATACCATACATACAAGAAACACTAAAGTCAGTAAAATATAAATAAATATAACATTTGATTAAGTACAAAGGTCTACTACGTTAAAATCAGGGGATCTAGATAGCCCTGCAATTAGACCCCTTGTCCTAAGCATTTGTCGTTATAGGTTATAGGCATTTTCCGATGTTGATGCATAATGTGAAAGCCCTCCATCGTGCATAAACCACAGATGAACTGTAAAATTTAGGGACGTGTCTTGCAACAGTAGGTCTAAAGTGTTATTCAAAATGGCAAGATACAGTTCACCAGCCAAACTATTTAGAACTTACAGCTAAACATTTAACAGAAATTATAGCGATGTCTTTACTTGACAATAGCGTCACGATTTTCGTCTGCCGAAACATGATTATTAGGCAAATTACTGATTCTGGTATTCGTAAAAGTAGCTTCATCGGTAATTACAATATTGTCAGCAAAGGTTGGATTTTCTGCAACTTTTCTCAGGGAGACAATAATCAATTTAACTACCCTCATTATGCTGTTTTTACACTAAGGTATGTCCTCAGACTCTGGAAAGCCGCAGAGGCTATAATGATTTCTAAACCAGGTAAACCACCTCATCCGGCCTCTCCATACAAACACGCTCTCTGCTGTCGGTTATGTCAAAGAACCTTTCGAGAAACCTGTGCGTAACCGGATAAAACTAATTAGAAGAAGTAGAAATAGTTCCAAATCGTCAGTTTGGCTTTAGGAATAAACACTCAACGCTCAATGAAATCCACAAAATAACTAACATCATAGGGTTGAAGGCCTAAAATACAAGATGACGCTCTTCGTTTCTTCATAAGCGAAACGTGACTGATACATTTCAGAAATATCCTTTAGGATCAAACAAGAAGAAATTTTCTATCCTATAAGAAATCAACGCCCGAGTACCCCAGGGAAGTGTACTGGATCAGGTTCTGTACCTATTGTACACTTGTAATATTCTTGAACTAGAAACTAATACTACTGCCACCTTCGCTGACAACACTGCAATGTTAGCATTATTAAACAGCAATGAAGCAGCCACAAATAATTTGCAGTCCTCAATCACATCCACGACTGGACAAAAGATGGCCAATTAAGCTCAATCAGACAAAGTTAACTTTACAAGCAGGAGAATGAACAACATCCCGGTTAGGTTGAATAATAATCAAATCCTCTATTCGAATACAGTTAAACACTGGACGCTAAACTTCGCTAGAAAGTATGTCAAAAATAAAAGAGAGGAAGTTGGCCTAAGATATAAAAAATGTATTGGATGATTGAAAGAAGTTCCACTCTGGATCCATAATAAGCTTTTATTGTACAAGTAGCTCTTCAAGCCTCTATGGACCTACTACTACTACTACTACTAC
The DNA here is from genome assembly GCA_014611495.1 of Limonius californicus. Taxonomy (NCBI): domain Eukaryota; kingdom Metazoa; phylum Arthropoda; class Insecta; order Coleoptera; family Elateridae; genus Limonius; species Limonius californicus. Next base: position 33,456 of record JABXWE010001133.1, read on the forward strand.
TACTACTGCTACTGCTACTCCTACTCCTACTCCTACTGCGACTCCCACTCCCACTCCCACTCCAACTACTACCACTACTACCACTACTACTACCACTACCACTACCACTACCACTACCACTACCACAACCACCACCACTACCACTACCGCTACTACTACTACTACTACTACTACCATTACCACTACCACTACCATTACCACTACCACTACCACTACTACTACCACTACCACTACCCCTACCCCTACCCCTAGATTAATTAGAATTAACCAAAAAACACAAAATTATTTATTTAAAATTAATTAAACTACAAAAGCAGGTCATAATTACACTTAAGAACAACGTGATTTAATATATTTTCGAATGTAAATTTGCACCTGTTAGCCAGAATGTTTATGTACTCTGAAAAGACTCTCTCGGCATCACAGGACACTATTGGTACAAATTCATAATTGACAATGTCAATGATATTAAAATGTTCACTTCACGCATCAAGGACCGTTTCATTTTGCAACACCCCGCTTATATTGTTCAGTTGCTGATAGCCCATATTTTTTACAGCATTTCGTTTAATTTATTAATGGAATCCTTTTTCCCGAGTTTAGTTAAATACTTAACCGTATCTTCTACTATTTCAATGCTGTCTTGTAAAGATAATCCCTTCGCTTCTAGTTTAAAGATTGCAGTTGAAATGCAAGCCAAATTAGCCCGAATAAAAATCAAATCTTCTCGAATACCTTTTTTCTCAGAATACCCTGTGCTTCTTCAATGCCCTGCGCTTCTTCAAAGTCGAATTCATTAACAACTTTCTTCACAATTTCAAACTTTTCAACGTAATACACAGCAGCGTCGATCCAAGTTCCCCATCTTGTAATGATCGGCGCGGGCGGAGGTGGAACATCCCCCGCAACTTCCCGAAACTTCTGCGCACGAGTCGGTATTTTGTGAAAAATCTTTTTCGCAGATGATATCAGCACGTTAACGTTTGAATGAAGATTGCGAACTAAGTCAGCTACTCGATGTAAACCATGCGCTAAACAGATCACATGTATCATGTTTGGATACAAAATCTATAGTACTCCATTGCTTTGCACATATACGGTACAGGATCGCTACAAACCACTCGCACTTTTTTATATAAAATTCCAGACGACCACAATAAGCTTAGAGAGTCGTTGAAAAGAGCAGCAATTGTTGAATGATTCACTTTGTCCAAGACTTCTAAAGTCAGCAGATATGATTAATTTTTTTCTTCATTTACCCTTAATGTATACCAAACACAAAATATACCACGCATCTTTGTTCTGCATCGGTTGCTTCATCCAAAGACACCCAAATATTGTGATCCTTTACTTGTTCTCGTAGTTTGTGTAATGTTGCATATAACTCGGAAACATAATTTTTTTTAATGTCGATGCATCTGGAATATTATGTTTCGTGTACTTTTCCAAAAAATTGTTGAGAACTTAATTCTTTAATTTAGTCAAAGGAATATTAGCGCAAATAAAAGCCTTACATATTTCTTCATTAAATTCTGAACATTTAGGTCCAGGCCTTGGTAAAGCATATATTAACAATTACTTACTTACTCCTCGGCGCTACGATCCTCAAGGGGCCATGGCCTCCCGAAGGGGTTTCTAGACTGCTGTTTTACAAGATGCGGTCGTCACTCGCGCCTCAACCTTTGGCATGATTGCCAGAGGAGGGTTTTACTCTTTACTCTTCTCCATTCTTGACATCGGATACAATTTTCCTCCACTCTTTTCTGTTAGCTGCTTTCTGCTTCCATTGGGTGACACCAGCGGTTCTTAGGTCCTTGTCTACTTCTTCCTTCCATCTTAGTCTCGGTCTACCCCTGCTTTTCCTACCTTCCGGTTTGCTTTGCAGTATCTTCTTTGGTCGCCTTACCCGCAATCTTTTAATCTCCTTGGATATGCTTGCTTCTACGTACCGTGTCCTGATTTCACTATTTGTTAGAACGCGCCACAAACCGTTTTTATTCACTGGCCCGTATATCTTTCTTAATATTTCACGTTCTCAGGTGTCCAGCCGTTTACGTGCATTCTGTGTTAGACACCAAGATTCCGCCCCATAAGTCACTACCGGTTTTATCACAGTCTTGTACACTTTTACTTTATTTTTAAGTGTTAGCGTTTTTGAGGTGATTATATCCCTCAGCCCGAAATAACATCTATTCCCCGCCGAAATTCTAGCCTTCAGTTCTTCTTCTATGTCGTTTCTTTCATTAATTATTAAGCCTAAGTATTTGAAATTTCCAACACGTTCATACCGGTTTTCGTTTTTGTATTTTTGTATCTGTTTACATCTTTTGTGGTAATCATATATTTTGTTTTAGATACATTAATCTCGAGTCCTTGGGTATGTGCTGCTTCCTCCATATATTTGACAACCTCTTTCAGTTCTTCTGCTGTTCTACTTACTACGTCGATGTCATCAGCATATGCCAGTAGTTGACACTGTCTATTATACATTGTACCTCCTGGGTTAATGGGGACGTTTCTTATTATCCTTTCCAAAGCGAAATTGAACAGCGTTGTTGACATTGCTTCTCCTTGTCTCCATCCATTACTTATCATAAGCCTCTCTGTCAGATGTCCTTGTATTCTAACCTTAGCTTTTGTGTCCACCAGACACATTTTCACCAATCTAATTTTCGTTCTAGGTACCCCAAACTCATCCAATCCTTTAACCAGTTCCGACCTTATTATTGTGTCGTAGGCCTGCCTGAAATCTACGAACAGGTGGTGCGCATCTGTATTAAATTCCCAGAATTTTTCGAGGATCTGCTTGATTATGAATGGGTAGTCGGTAGTTGCCCTACCTTCTCGGAACCCGCACTGGTATTCACCCACTATATTTTCCATCCAGCTGTTTAGTTTCCTTTCTATAAACTTACTTATCATCTTATATCCTATGTTAAGTAAGGCTAAGCCCCTATAATTCTCACATACTGCTTTATCTCCCTTTTTAAATATAGGGCATATAATTTTCTCTTGTTTCATTACTCTCTCTGAGTTTTTGATATCTAGTTGTCGTTTTCACAGATGATATCAGTACGTTAACGTTTGAATGAAGATTGCGAACTAAGTCAGCTACTAGGTGTAAACTATGTGTTAAACAGGTCACATATATCGTGTTTGGATACAAAATCTGCAGTCCTCCATTGCTTTGCACTTATACGGTGCAGCATCGCTGCGAACCACTCGCACTTTTTTATATAAAATTCCAGACGACTACAATAAGCTTAGAGAGTCCTTGAAAAAAGCAGCAATTGTTGAATGATTCACTTTGCCCAAGACTTCTAAAGTCAGCAGATATGATTTGATTTTTTTCATCTTTAAGCCCTAATGTACCAAACAAAAAGTTTGCTACGCATCTTTGTTCTGCTTCAGTTGCTGCATCCAAGGACACCCAAATATTGAGATCCTTTACTTTTTCTCTTAGTTTGTGTAATGTTGCATATAACTCGGAAACATAATTTATTCTTAATGTCGATTCGTCTGGAATATTCTGTTTCGTGTACTTTTCCAAAAATTTCTAAGAACTTCATTCTTTAATTTAGCCAATGAAATATCAGCACAAACAAAATTACAAATTTCTTCATTAAATTCTGAACGTTTAGGTCCAGGCCGTGGTAAAACAGAAATTAACAGTTGCCGTTCGTTGTTCTTCCTTTTTCGATTTTTATTACTTGCATGTTTTCCGGTTTGGAGATGTTGCGTAACTTGGAACTTTACCGCGACAGGAACTTCGCAGTATTTACAAAATAACAGACACCCATCTGTTGGAAAATCAGCACTCCCTCACAAACTGGTTTAAAATGGCTTTTACACTTTTTTTCTTTCGGCGTCTTGAAGATGTTAACACTATTGGAATTAGTAGACAACTGATTGTTAATGAAATGATGAATTGTTAAACTGTAAACTTTCACAGGTTTTCCCGTTAAAGCAACAGGGCCACTCAATCCCTGGTAATCCTTTTAACATTTCCAAGTATTCTAGTTTTTCGAAACTTAACAACTAAGAAAGTACCTACCTATTCTAAATACTGAATGAATGAGTTTAGAAGATTATTTAAAATTTCTGGAAATTCCTAGACTGCTTGACGAAGTGAATCTGTACTTGATAACAAAAAATTGTATAAATATGCAATTCAAACAGACAAATGCTGCAAATTATGCATTAATCCTCAAAACAATTAAAATATGCATTTATTACCAAAAATGTCTTAAATATGCATTTATATATGCAAACGCATGATTATCGTAAGCCTACTGATAAACAAGCCTTAGTCAAGCTACAAACTAGTAACACTAATTTAGATTTAAATTGTTCATTGGTCTCTTTGAATAAGGTACAATACTAAGGAACTCCACCGGGTGTTTTATAGAAAAAACATAAAAGTATTAAAAAATGATTTCCTAAACCCTAAGAGGTAAATTATGAATTAATAATTACTATTACCTCAAAACAAACTTCTTTAATATTTTTACTTGTAATAAAGTTCGGAAGGGTTGATAGTGTACTAAGAGAAATACAATAAAACTAGAAACTTACTCTTCAACAAATACCTCTAAATTTATTAGAAAATTGGGAAAGCTTCTTGTATTAACGTTAAAAGTAAAACATATTCTTAAGCTTTAAGCTTATTCATAAGTTCGCAAAATGTATATTTATCTTAACCAATTGAGTAAACACTTTATCTCATTTAACAGACTCATATGCCTTCTGAATATGGAAATGTAACCTCTACATGCATACCATATCTACTAAATTACACTGAATTAGTCAATTATTGGTTCCTCCATTAGTAACACTTCCATTAATGCTTTGCGGTTTTATCTCAACCGGGTAATTTTACCCCATTAAAACTTTTCCGATCAAACTAAATTATGTTTTTCCCATTTCTCGCAGGGTGAAATCTGACTTGGCTTCAACGGTGCAATCAGTGCTCAAAGCCCAAGACTTCCAGGTTTGCATAACGATTATAGAAGCGCGTCAATTAGCAGGACTCAATATGGACCCCGTAGTTTGCATCCAAATTGGAGACCAAAGGAAGTACACAAGCGTGAAGGAGAGCACAAATTGTCCTTACTACAATGAGGTAAATTGAGTTTACGATCATTTCCCGTCGTCTAGGTGTTCCGAATGTGGATCATTCCTGGTCTAATTTTGCTTTCAGTATTTCGTGTTCGATTTCCACATGCCTGCAATTATGCTGTTCGACAAAATCATTACGCTCTCGGTAAGTGCCTTCTTCGCTATAAACCCTGCCATGAGTCCAGTTTAATTTGGATTTTTAACAGTGTGAGTAAAATATATGCAGATATAAAATGCCAAGAAAAGCAGTTTATGCGGCAGAATGCAATTTACAGGAACGAAAGCCATCCATTTAAACTTGACCTTTAGAATTTCATTAGGATTATATTTATTGGAAATGGCGAACATGAAAGGAAACCCTGTTCAATATGTTCCGTAAAAAGGCTTATTGAGAACCAATTTAATCAACTCGGTTGTGTTAATTTGCAGCAAATGCGTTACCAAGACCGTTCAATAATTACAAGCTCTTCTAACATATTATCTGAAAATAACCCTTTGTGTATTCACTAATATTAAAAAAATCTGTACCAATCGATATTTTACCGTGAAAGCATGAAAACCGATGAATCGTAAGATTGGCGCGCTAACCCTAGAATTTCTTAATTTGAAGCGGTAAATGTACGAAAAATTGTGACATACCTAATTTAACTTCAAAGTTTGACTGCACCATCTCGACCATTCTTAGAGTTAGACCAAATAGTGACTAGATGGCTTTAAAAAATAATAGAAAACTGGAACATTTAATGAAAAGAATATAAAATATACAAAAAAAACTTCTGTATTTTACAAGTTAATGAATAGCCAATAACAATAACGTACTTGTTAGACATTTACTAATAATCAGCTGTAATACTGTGAATAGGTGCGACAATAAACAATCCTAGAATTACCAACACAGACAGCTAATCCTAAAATTACTGTGATTATGTGGTTAAATCCCAAAATTAAGAGTTGTTCGTACATTAATAACATTAAATTGGTCAATTTTAGGATTGTCAACACTAAGATTAATTTTCGGCTTGGACTGCCTCGTCGATTGGAGGTCACACTCAGCAAAGGCAGGATTGCGGGTTACTATTTGTGAACCTAAACAAACTAACGTTTCGCAAGACATTGCAGCTTGCATCTTCAGAGTCCTCATAGTACTGGTACGTACGTACGTAAATTGTACTACGTACGTACTGTAGGATTCACAGGCTTCTACAGTAACAGATATAATACACCGCGTGTCTTCTGAGTTGAGATAAAACGATAAAAGGTTTTGTTAAAAACGCGAGCTTTAGAAATGGCATTACGACAAATATAAGCAATGTTGATGGTAATTTCTATTTAATTAGACACTGCTTTTTTTCTGTTCTTCTTCGTAAATTCTGTTTAACTTGCATTAATTAAATACACATTTACTGAGTACACTGACATGATTTGGATTGTTGGGGAGGTTGGTGGTAATTGTATTGCAGCGGCAAGCCTATAAGCTGAACGCTATCCAAATAGAAGACATCCAAACCACACAGTCATTAAACGAACTGACCAACGACCATGAGGAGAGACAGTGTTGTTCTAAAAAGATGTGACGGTGGTCGTCCACTTATGGTAAGACAGCCCCATATTGAAGAAAATTTCAATTTATTTGAATGGAAGCCCACGAGAAGCATACGTGGTATCTCTCGGACTGAAGATATACCAAAGTCGACAGACACAAAATATTACACGGCAACGGCCTGTACCCTTTTCGAAAAACGAAAGTGCGACACCTATTACCAGAGAATTATAATGCACGAGTTAGATACTGTGAATGCCTATTAAGTAAATATCAGGAAAACCCGAATTTTATATGCTATTTTTGTGGATAGACGAAGCGACATTTACGCAGCATGTTGTTTACAATACTCATAATAATCATGTGTGGACCAATTACAAATGTCCAATGTAGTTTGAGCCACAAGAGTAATGGATGTTGTAGATCCCGGCTGATTTTAGATTTGATCTATGATCCTTTGCGCATCTGAAACCGTTTCCTAAAGTTACATTAGTCGTAAAGACTGTCTTTACGCTGAACCTTCTAAGAACATGCCCAATCTTATCAGTAGTGCCTTTACTGTGAACAAACTGTAGAAACGTTACTTTATATGGGTTCACAAACAGCTAACGGGCATAAAGTATTATTGTTCTGGCAAACAAAATACATTAAGATCAAATCCTTGTCCGCCCCAAGATTTAAATGATCTAAGCTTACGGCCCTGTTTAGGCAGGCAGGGCCTACGAACAAATATTGCTCAAACTTCTACAGCAAATGTTTGTAAAGACGTGACAATGCTGAGTGTTGTTCCCAAATAACGGACGCAGTCTAAGCCGAAAGTAAATATTGACAATACTATTCCAAAAAAAAACATTAGACCAAGTCTCGCACTTCAACTATTTATGGCGCGACGTCACATATTAGTATGACAACGACTGCAAAAACAAAATCAAAAAATTCCCAGCAATATGCGGTACCATCGCTAATGCATTGAAGAACAAAACTAGACCTAAAAGTAAAATTCGCCTTTATAAAACTATGGCGATACCTGTTTTACAGTACGACAGTGAAGCTTGGGTGCTGACAAAAGAAAAATAAAACCGAATAAGAGTATCAAAAATGAAATTCCTCAGAAGGGTGAAAGGAATAACACGAACTGATCGAATAAGAAATCAAGAGATCAGAGAAAGCATAAGCGTCGAACCCTTAGACGACAGAATTCTGGAATACAGACATAAATGGACAACACATTTGAACAGGATGAATGAGACCAGGATATCAAAAGCAGCATACAATTACAAACCAATTGGCAGAAGAAGCCTGGGAGGGCCTAGGAACCGTTGGCAAACCGGAACAGGTCAAGGACCTATACCGTGAAGGAGACGACGACGACGATGAATATTCCCTAGGAATCAGTGAAACCAACCTAAAGATAGTATTATAATTCTCCTATAATTAGGAATACCAATCAAGAAGAGTTACAAAATTTCCCTAGTATTTAGGATACCGAGTATCTAGGATACTAACCTAAATCTTGTGACATAATTCTTCTAGAATTAGGACTACCAACATAAATCTGTTGACAGGATTCCCCTTTGATAAGGGATCCCGACTTAAATCTAGTAATAAATTTCCCTTACAATCGGGGATGCCAACATAAATTTAATGAATAAATGCCCCTAGAATCGGAGATAACAGCCTAAATAATAATAAGATTACCTTATAAATAGGGACACCAGCCAAAATCGGGTAATAAAATTCCCCTAGAATTAGGACTACCAACATAAATCTGGTGACCAAATTCATCTACGATAAGGTATACCAACCTAATTCTAGTGACAAAATTCCCCTAGAAAAAGGAATACCAACATGAATCTGCTGACAATTTCCTTACGGCCACGGATACTAATCTAAATTTAGAGACAAAATCCTCTGTAATCAGGGATACCAACTTAAATTTAGTAATAAACTTCCCTTACATTTTCCGTACGTATCGGATCGACTCGGTTCAGCTCTCCTCACCTCGGCTCGTGTAGGCTCCGCTCGGTTTCTTCTCAGCTCGGCTCGGCTCGGTTCGGCTCGGATCGACTATGCCGTGCTCGGATCGGCTCGGTTCGTATCGGTTCAGCTCGGCTCTGCACTGCTCTGCGTGATTCTGCTCGACTCTGCTCTGCTCTGCTCGGCTCTAAACGGATCGGCTCGGGTCAATCGGCCTGACTCGGTTAGGCACGGATCGGGTGGGATCGGCTCCCCTGCACTGACTTCCACTGTGCTGTTCTCTACCTTTACTATACTTATATCATTTGTTTTTCCTTTCTGTACACATGCTGGTCTGTTTCTTACTTAATTACTTTTATCAAGCGTACTTTATTGTTTCACATTGTCTGACATCAATATTTACAGAACAAATCTGGTGACAGAACTTCTGTATACTGTGAATTGCTATCAAGTGAACATCAGGAAAAGCCGAATTTTATAGGTTATATTTTGTTACAATACTCATAATAATCATGTGTGGACAAATGACAGTCCTTATGCAACTCATGTTCGAAGTCATCCATATCGATACGGTGTTAATGTTTGGGCACATATGGTGAATAATTATTCAATCGGTCCATTTATTTTGTCAAACTGTCTTAATGCTCAAAATTTGCTACATTTTCTAAAAAATGTTGCACTGATAATTAACAAGATACGTGGTACCAACAAGATGGTGCTCTCCAACCCATTATGGTATCATGGTTTAAGATTGACTTAAACATAATTTGTCAGATCGGTGAACTGGCCTTGGCGGTGCTATAACCTGGCCGCCAAACTCATCTTACCGAACGCCCTTAAATTTTTATTTACCGGGTTATTTGAAGAATTTTTTACAGCTCACATCAGTGAACGATGTGGACTATTTAAGAAATCGTATTAACCAAGCGGCTACAACCTTAAAGGAACACACGTTCTAACGAGTACAAAGTTCAATTGCAGTGAGATAAGAATGTCATAATGTTCATGGTGGCCATTTTGAACAGTTCCATAAATTACAGAAAGTTTTAAATTCTTATTTATTTCTGTCCGATATTTTTATTCTTTTTATTTATAAGTAATTTGTGCCTAGGTACTGAAAAGGATTGATAACTATATTATTCAGCGGTGGATTTGGCCTATTAGCTATACTACATTACACAGTGCGCCAGTAACTCCATCTCATGGTGATGTGGAAACGAATAGTTCAATAGTTGGTTTGTGTCGTCAGACGCGTCAACTGGCCTAGATAATAATAATTAGGTAAGAAATATTTTCCATAGTAACCGCTATTGGACCCATATCACAATTTCTGCATACACTCAGAAATCCTTATATAATAAGAAGAAACAAAATTCACTTCTTTTAAATCTTAAAAAGACTGTTGCATTAAGAATGCATATTATCAAACATAAATACTTCTAGCAGTAAATTATGCCCAAATTATTTCTTAGTTTAAAAATATTACGTTGTACTATTTTTGAAACGTTCAATTTTTCAGATTTTGTCTATATTCGTAGCTTACAATTTAGATTAGGCAGGTAACTAACTGATAACTATGTGACACCCCATAGTTTAGATTTCAGGTTTTGACATTATTTTTCTAAATCAGAGGAAAAAACAGTGGTTTATAATTAATACTTTATAGGTGTAGAAGTACCTGATTCCGAAGTATAATCCTTAATTAATGAACTGTTGACAGCTATTTACTTTTACATGTAAATACCAATCTGTTTACGTTACGTTGACATCTATAAGAAAACTGACAGAATAATCATGTGAGCGTGGATAACGTAGAATTCTATCAAGGTTTCATAGTAATTATTTACTGTAGATTTCATAACCCCGAATCTTGTTTATTTGTTGGCGGCTTGTATTTTATTAATTTTCTGTGTTTCTGGATTCTTTTTTGATTGTTTATACGATATATTAAGGGTGGGCAGTGTTAGTGTCAGCGCTGCAACGTAAACACGTAGTAAAACATTTACCTCTGTTCCCTCTGTGATCGTTGATGGACACTAAAAATTGCTTGTTTGCGCATCGATACAACGCAGATCTGAGCAAAATTCTGCAAAATCTTAAAGCATTAATTTCAAGTAATGGATTACGGTTCAAACGATCGCTTTCGTCAGCCTGCAAGAAACCGATGGGAAAGGCTTTTCGGCTAGCACAAGAAAAAAGGCAGGTTTGCAGAAAACGTCTACAAGAAGAAACTCTCGAGTCATTTGAATTAAGTAATATAGAGATCTGGTATGATACCAGACACTATATTAGAATTGAAACGAGCTTTTGGAAATACGTGTTGTTTATTGAATCGTAAAATGGTAACTTAGTAAACAAATAACAAAAACATACCAACCCAAACAAGGCAACCCGATAAATGTAGTTCACGCGCACTATCTTTACCTCCCTTCTCTCAAAAAAAAAATAAAAAAAGCGCATGTTGAAGGGAAAACTTCCACAATTATGTGTTCGAAACAAAATTTTGACCCACATTATAGAGGTAATCAAAAATTTGGAACGATTGTGATAGTTAAAAACCCTTCATGCGGAAAATATTTTTTAAAACAATCCTTAAAACTAACAAAGTGGCATTGAACAATAACAAAACTTAAGACTAATACAAATGAGGTAGAATTAATACAAGAAGTCCTTATAGCTAAATTAAACTAAACTGGACCGGGAAACAGGGTGGAACGGAGGGGTGAGTGAATTCTGAAAACAGAAAAAAGAAAAAAGTTTGTGTCCATAACAAAAAGCTGCAAAAATTAATGTTTACATACATCAAAAGAATTCAATAGGTAAAAACAAAAACAAAAAAGAAATTGTACAGAATACCTTTATTTAAAAAAACGGTGAGTGTGAGTTCGATGTTAAAAGTTTTTTTGAAAACTAGGCGGGTTTGAGCATATCGAATGAAATTTTCCCTTCCTGAGCCCTAGCTAATTGGTTGAATGTGAATAATTTTTGTGTTGCGGTGGAAATAGTTGCTATCCTAGTAAGTGTATCTGCTGCTACGTTCTGCGAACCTTTTAAAAAACGAATATCCGTGATAAAATTCGAAATAAATTCAATCTGCCGAAATTCCCTAAGTAGATAACAGTCTGGGGAACCGCGTATGGCGGAACAGATCGCCTGATGATCGGTGAAAATGCAAACCTTTTTATATTCTATATAATAGAGGAATTTCTTAACTGCGAAATAAATTGCTAGAAGTTCCGGTGATAATATGCTATAATTAAGCTCTGCAGCAGTTAATTTTCTACTACAAAAAGCCAACGGCTTCCAAACACACACTTCAAATTGTTGTAAGACCGCTCCGATGATAGAAGAAGAGCTATCGGTCGCTATACTAATTTCAGCGTCTAGCTTAGGATGAACCAATAAAGTGAAATTAGCTAATGCGTCCTTTGCTTTACAAAAGACTTCTAATTGATTTGATGTGAAGTTGGCAGACTTGGTAGTAGCTTTTCCTGGCAACACTAGCTCATTTAAAGGGGTTAGGAGTTCTGCGCACTGAGGAATAAACTTGTGATATTAACTAATGAACCCTAAAAAATTACGTAGCTGAGTCTGTGGAGAAATCCCGTCAGGTGAAACATGATGACCTAAAAAATCTAATTCCGGTACCGCGAATATACATTTATCCAAATTAAGGAGTAATCCAAATTTTTGTAAGCGTTCAAATACGAGTTTGAGATGGTGGATGTGCTCTTCATCATTTTTACTAAATATTAATATATCGGCTAGATAAAAATATGTAAAACTTAGCGTCGCAAAAGCCTGGGAGATAAATCTGGACCAAGAAGCAGGAGCATCCTTCAAACCGAAGTTCAACCTTAAATATTGATAAGCTCCTAGAGGAGTGGTGATAGCGGTATTCGGGACATCCGCGGGCTGGATTGGTATCTGGAAGTATGCTTTCTTCAGATCCAGTTTGCTGAAGACTCGTGATATAGCTAATTTTGCTGAGAAATCTTGCAGAAAGGGGATTAGAAAATAGTCAGGAACAGTCACAGCGTTTAGTCGGGGTCACCAAATATAGAGCTCTGGTATGATACCAGATACTATATATTAGAATTGAAACGAGCTTTTGGAAATAAGTGTTGTTTATTGAATCGTAAAGTAGTAACTTAGTAAACAAATAACAAAAACATACCAACCCAAACAAGGCAACCCGATAAATGTAGTGCACGCGCACTACAGTACAGTGATTAGGATATAAGTTAAAATAATTGGGCGCCAGCCTTTCAAATCATAGTTAAACAAAGAATCTCGTGAAAGGACTCAGGACCGACGGCTTACGGGGAATCGAACCTCGTTTATTGTGCTCTCTCCTTACCTGAATATTTCTTACAAAATACATGGAAAATGGAAAATGCACAAAAATATCAAGTCATAAATGGTTATAAATAAATTGAACAAAATAAGAAATAGTTGGTACAATTTACAGGCAAGAAAGGTACATTCATATGAGGACCAGAGTCGGTTCTGTTTTAAATTATATATAGAACATTTCTTTGGCTCAAGCCGCTCCTGTCCACAATATTCACAATAAAATCAAAAATGAACTGCGTGGCACATAATAGCTGAGTTAACAAAAGAAGTACTGCTAGTTATTAAATTACCAAACAATATCAACTGAAGCTTGATTTATTTCGTGGAAATATGGCTGCTTCTATTTAAGACATATTGAAGCACTTTGGAAATAAAAAATCGCTGTAGCCTGTTTCCGCTAATGAATGTATATATGGATAATTTTTTTCTTAATTCGGCCGTACAGTTGGGAAAAACACAAGAAAATTATTTTTTCTTTGCCTGATAAACACCCCTGGGTAGAGGATGTCACAGCGGCGGCAGCTAATGATGACAAAATTGCAAAGATCAAGGGGCTGAACCATATTACAACAAAATTGTGCAATGAAAATTATTCCACATACGAACGAGGAATAAATTGATTTGAATCACCAAAAACGATGCACATAGGCACAACGTTTTTGTTAAAATAACTAATTGTAACGGGAACCTTGAAGAGATAACAGAGTCAATTATGATGCGTTTGAAACGAAACGAGAAACCACGCGGTATTCTCCACTAAATTATTGATGCATGCATGTGTTTAATCTGACTGTTTTGTAGATTCTAATTTACGAAAAAACGCTGAAACTTTAAATTTATACGAACAATCATCAACTCCAACCCTGCATTAATCACCAAAACGTCTGGACGCCGCAAAATTCTTAAATTTCTCTTTTTACAGCAGCTCCAAACAAGCCAGCCGCTACAGATTCTCAAAACTAACCACTGCACGTGCACGCAGGGGTGTATTTGCTGGAAAATGGTTCCAACAATGCAGACATAACAATACACAAACCAGTAATAATATTTGGGATAGCAAAAAGGTGGCGTAAGATGCTTTATTAATTATTATGAATCAAAATATAGAAGTGAATCTAACAATCCTTCAATTAGAAAATGAAAATCAGACGAACGTCACAAATTCTCAATCTATAATAAATTCTGGTCCCAATATTGGGGAATTCCTAAATGGATTTCCTTCAAGAATTACTTTTTATAATGTCGTGATCAGAGTTGCTGCTTAAAACTTTATGAGCTTATTTGCGCTTTGCTCATATTTTCGGATTTAGCCTAATCCAGGTTTATAGTAATTACCATTTCAATAATAATAACGAAAGTATATTTTACAGGTACATGCTTTTAAAAATGAATTCTCTGTAAACAAAACAACACCAACAACGTATTACTAAAAAGAAGAGTTTTTAGCATAATGGATTAAATATTAAAAATAAAATTCATTCAATGTGCATAAAAATGCGGAATATTTCCAATACAACAATAAGTAGAACCACTAAATCACCTGACTGATATCTTCGTAAAAATTGTAAATTTCTTCAATCAATTAATTCAACAATTCTACTTCAAACTATTTTTTATGGTTGTAGTTCTCTGAATTACACCTTAAGATTTGTAATGTATAAAACGGATAAACCAGTACATGAAACTGAAATTCTAGAAACATTTTTATTTTTAAAAATTATTGTGCTAACTAATTATTTAACTAATATCTTAGAAACGGCCTTGTTAGAAATACCAATAGTAGGGGAAAGTTGGCGGGTAGACTGAGTTGGATTTACACCGACTACTCACAAAATTTGTGCTATTTCACGGAATAGTTTAAGCCATATTATTTTCTACAAATCCCAGTTATCTACATTTTAGAACCAGTTCCGTTATATATCTACTAGCTTCATTTTTATTAACAAGCCTATTTTTAAAACTAGGAGATATTTGTCGTCCTCGTTGATTTTCAACTTCGCAAGTGAAAATAATTTCGTTTCTTTTGTCAACTCATGCACGTATTTTGGAATACGCAATACGTTTAAGCTTGGCTTCAGTGAAGTAACGAAATACCGAAATAAACGGATTATCAATTTTTTTATGATAAATACTTTTCTAATGTTACTTATTTACGTCTCCAGACGCCTTCTGTATATTTCGGTGTAGGCGTTATTTTGGCTGTACGTCAGAAACACGTTTTTCTATTTAAATTGTTCCATTTTACGCTAGTTTAGTATTTGTATACACGTTTGCGGTTGTTAATGTTTTATTAATTCTCCAGATATTTAAGGTAATGTAAATAAGTCACCTAGTAGATTCTCTTTTTGTAGTGACATAACTACCAATATATTTTCTTTTTCCATCGGGACAGTCTACAATAGACACATACTGCTGCGACATTTTATGAGGCGTGAAACTTTATGGCTCGGGGTATTGTTTTTGTTCACCGTTTTACCTTTATGATTTCACGCTATACCGAAAGATTATGGACTGCTGAGTACATATGTCTAACAAACTTTCAAATACCTATAGCTACAGCGTCGCTTTATGTTCGATTTATGATCAAGCAGTCTAACTTGTTACAGCCGCAAATAAAACCTCTGAAATTGTGTCTTCGCCATACTTTTACCCTACTGCTTTTACCCACTCACAACTATAAGGACCTTAAATGAAAATTTTATTTCGCAGCACTTTCAAGAATTGAAACTTTTTTATTATCGGGCTCATATAAGTCTATCTTTTCGATTATATTTAACCCATAGTTATCGTTTCCATTTTAGGTCTATATTTTGTTTTAGTTGATGAGACGAGGTACTGTCAATGGCAATTTCAAAACTTTGTATGGAAGCTTATTAAAATTTCTTAGAAACTGCTTGCTTTTAGAATGTAACTTTTCTATTAGTTAAACTTATAAACATATAAATATTATGAATACCCAAGAGCACTACTTGTACAATAATCACGTATCTTTGCTACCTGTCTGAACACAAGATTACTAGAAGCCCTAGTTTTGCGCATTTAATACATAAAGCGCACATTGATATGTATCTGGATGTATTGAATCAACGAATATATATGCGTGGATCATTATAGCCCACCAATAGCTTGATATCAAACCAACCTCCATGGGGCAAATACCGTTGGGACGAGATTTTAATCAAAAATATAAACAGTTACATGATTAGTTAGCAGGGATGCATAGCTATGATGTGCATAACTCACATCTCTACATCACTCATTTATTTTGTAATATACTTAGAATATACGGTGAAAGGAATAAATTAAAGAAATTAAAGGCAATTGTTTTTGTTAAAAACTATCGGACACGTTAATTTAGAACGTTGAGTACACAATATCACTCCCGGTTTTCCCAAAAGTGGCACCAACTTTCTTATTTCTTCTTTATATTTACAAAAATTATACCAGTAATGCAATACAAAATAAAATTTTAGATAGAAACTTAAGCGATTATAAACATTAATAAACTTGTATAACAAATGTTCAAACGAATGTTCGTTTAATACATTTCTGAAGTCGAACAATTATTTCGTGGTGGACAATTTGAAGAAATTAGAAATTAATCGGACCTCCTGGTGAAGCCAATCTTTATATCTTCCAGGTCATTTAGTTTGTTACAGTACATTTTGTATTTTAAATAACCTCGCAAGATAAAATCTAGAGGTGTTATATCAGGTGATCTAGGTGGCCACTCAATAAGTCCCTTCCTGCCGATCCATCTGTTGGGGAAGGTAACATCCAAAACTGTTGTTACGGGCCAAACGAGGCCGAGAAGCCAGCAGCTTATGAGAATCGAACTCACATTTATTGTGCCTCCCTCCTGTTTAGAAAACTTGCAAAATTCATGCACACACAAATACAAATTAGTTTTCAAACGCATATAGGTAATCAAACTATTAGAAATGACACAATACAAAAAAAGGGCAGCAAATGTTGATTTGAACGTTCAGGGGAAGAACTCGCCGCTGCTGGCGCACGATATTTACATTCTTCAAACAACTACGTGGCCAGAGGCGTCGGAGTTTACAAGCGTAACACAATATAAAAGAAATTACTCTTTACAATTAGCAGTGCAAACAAACGCAATCGGCGGCTGAAGGTCGCTTCTTGTTGCATAAACAAAGTTCAATTACGTTGAATTTTGCAAGTTAGCGCGTAAAAGGTTTCTTTTCACCACACAAAAAAACTAGTTCTTTACCTAAGCTTCCGATGAATGGGATAGAGAGAGATAGGCACAATTTCATTCACAAGATGCGGGAAAATCCGCAGGCACGCCCCTGAAGACTGAATGGAATGGAGTCGACATCATAGGCCAACATTTCGATGCGTTCGTCGCACAGACGGTACTACCAGAAGAACAGGAACTGGGCTCGATATTATTCCGCCTAAGGCGATCGGCAATTTTTCAATAAATTGCCTTTCCAAGGATACAATCCAGTGTGTTTCTAAATCCGACCCTTGTCGATAGTTCTGTTTTCACCCCATGGTAAAACAGCGAAACCAAAATCACACATGATGGACACCCATCGAAAACCCAAGCCGCCCCTGCAGCACTCGACTTATTTACGGCCCCCCGTAGATGGAATTTGGGAGGTCCGGAGTCAACGAAGATGGAGGACTGACTGAAGAACTAATGCTACGTGAACATGTGTTGGTCGAAAATATTACGCCACCTTGAGAAATATGATGAAACTGTTCTGGAAAGATCTGAAACGTAAATTCGCAGAAAGCGAAAGCGTCCAGGGTCAGGTGCAGACAAAATATGAATCGGCAATTTCGGCTTACAAAGGGAAACTTCGAGGCTTTGCAGAACTGGCCCCTCATAACTCAATTTTAAAGAAAAATAACGCAAACTGTAACCGACATAAGAAGATGGCAATTAAAATAGAATTTAATTCCTATAAAGCGGTAATTTAAGTACGACTCTAATCCATATAGAGTGGCACAAAATCAAATGAACATAACACTGTCGAATGATGAAGGCATAATGCGAAAGTCCTCCATCCTGCTGGAAAAATATTTGATCATCTGTTAGATCACGATTTTGGTAATTGGGAAATAGAGCAACTAAATCAAGAATGACAGGTGACTGAAAAAACTTCAGACTTCTACGTTTACGTTCCTTAAAAAAATATGATCCTAGAAATCGGTTACCCACGATTGCCGCCCACAATTTAATTTTCTAAGTGTGCACCTCCTGCATCCAGTGCGGAATTTCTGCCAACCAATACCTGTAATTGTGCCTATTGATGGTGCTATGTATATAAAACGGTGCCTCGTCGGCAAAAAGCTATTTTCTGAATGAAACTTCAATTTTCATTACGCATTCCGATCATCGCAGAAATCGGCTCTACGGATAATATTGCCTTCTAATAGTATATACATCGACAAATTTGAGTTTAACGGGGATACATCGCTGCTCGAAATATCTATGAAGCTGTAAAGTAGGACCAAACCTTTAGTAGCGAATGTTTAAATCCCTATTGAAATGCGATTATCAGTCAGCAGGTAGCATGTAATCTCTGTACAATAGCGTTGGTGATTGTTGGTCTGTGGTCAGGGCCGCATTTAACTTTCTTGGCAATGTCAGTAAAATCCGGCGATGTAACTTTTTATCGAAACTGGGTATAATTATAATATATATTATATAATGTTATAATAAAAGTATCTAGGTTAGATTAAATTAAAATTACCGGATGACCGCCCATCTGTTGCTTGAATATTGTTAACTATTTTAAGGTTATGATGAGTGCTGTGGTCCACTAACGATGTAGGTAATCATGTTAAATTTTTTTGCAATATGAACCATTTGTTTTTTGGAAAATATGCTAATTTGGTTATTGTTCTGGGTAAATTCAGTCGTAATTTTGACCAGTCGCATTTACATCATGGCTTTCTGGAGACCTTTCGGAAGCGACTATAATAATCAAATTATGTTAATTGCAAGCAGTGATATCGGCGAAGACATAAATATATTGCAGGTAGTAGTAGTGAAAGTGAAAAAAATTGGAAAAATAGCGTGGAACACATCGTTAACGTTGAACAGAAGCATATTCCAAAATATGAAATCAAACCTATAATAATTAATTTAGGAGCTGATTCTGGTATCTCCGAATTTAGTGACATTGGGTCTGAATAAATTAAACAAATAAAATAAAATGTAGATCTGCGTTTAATAATATTAGGAAAGCGTGTCAAACACATATAATAAATAACATATTTATTTATAAATTCACAAATTCCTCTGAATACGTTCTTGATCGCCTACCTGCAACGACCCTAGCACTTGCAGCTTATCTATCTAAGTCAACAGCTTAACTTTCGCTACTAAAAGTTTGGTCCAACTTTACCTGCTCCCAAATCGTAATACTTCGAAATTTCTCTGTTTCACGAGGATTTGCTTCAGCTTCTAATAGAATGTTTACCTTAACGTTTTGAAGTATCTGGGAAGGTTTACCTTTAAATAAATCCCTAACGTGACCAAAATCTCTGAAGTGTTCTATTTTACTCACCGTAGATTGACTAAATGGCCCGTCAGGGTGAGTTTCATTAAATAAATTGCAGACTTGTTCTTGAGTTCAAATTCGATCTCCAAAACCAATTATCATGAGTATTTCCATTCGTTTTCCTTTTGTTAGACGCATCTTGATTATTGACGAGATACTAATTGAGTGATTAATTCTTACAAAAGTGCAATTATTAGTTGTCACCAGTAATTCTGACAAATTTTAAGTTCGTATTTTGTATCCACTCAGCTTATGAAAGTTATTTTTTTAGTCCTCGTGCTGCTGAAATAATTTTAGTTACGCGGAAGGCGGAAATGGTGATTCATATTTTTTATTTTTTGTCAAATTTAAAACACCAAACTGACTAGGCTCTTAATGACAGCTACCTGATAATATAATTATATTATTTTTGTTTTTTACGATCATTTGCGGTTATTAACCTGCAGATTAAAAAGGCTATTAAATTCAACAACCGCAAATAACGAGTTTATTAAATAAAAGTTTTTCTTACAAATAGCGTAAAAATTATTTCTTACGTGATTTATATTATTTTTTTACAGTAGTCTATACATATCTCTGATAAATCAATTTAAAACAATTATCATACATATTAGTATATTTGTTTTCATTGTTTACACAAAAGGCAAACCTTCCGGTCTCAACACATCCGGACAGATTATCTCATGTATACCTATCATTTTTTCTACGAAGTTTATTCTAAAGCATTTTCATAACAACTTCGAGGAATACGCAAAGACCTAAAGCAAATTTTGGAACACGACGAAATTATTTAAAAAAAGACGAAAGTGTAGAGCACTTGAGACTCAATTTCCGCCGTCCAAGAGTTAAACAGCTACCAAATGAAGGAATTCCGCTAGTTAAAAGCAAAACCCTATAAATTTAAGTAAAATTAAAAGCAAATTGGGAAGGACATCTCTTAGCTGTTGTACCAAAAGGAAAATAAACTGTAAGGCTGCTTCAGCTGTTGAAGCCATAAACCCAAATTCAGCTTAAGAACTTGCAGGCCATCACTGACTAACTCGAAGGGATTTCCCAAGAGAATTTAACGAACTTCCGCAAGGAAGGGAAATGTGGGTTACATAGAATTTTCAATGCGGTGGATTCTTTTCCAATGCCTACAATTTGATCATGCAATCGTAAATTGAATGGGTCAAGCCAAAAACAACCTAAGTGGTTTTAGTTAAAATTATGGAAATTTAAAGAAATTGTTTTATAAAATGCCCCAATTGACCGCTAAACAGTGTAATCTGTATATTTACAACGCTTTTTTAGATGATAACTATTAAGAAGTGGACGTACTTGGTCAATAGTTAACTTCAATGTTATAAAATGGGTAGTTTTGTATTTATTTTATTATATTTTACCTCGAAAAATATATAATTATGAAAACTTTATTGAGAAGTTATAAAGTTGAATGCAATTATAGAGCTTATATAGTTGTTTTGAAGATATATTTCTAGTAATAGTAAAAGGCTTATTTGGAAATTAAGGGCCGATCGGCCGTAAGACAAAACTGTAACGTTAAAAAACATCGTAGACACACTCCTAAACTGTTTCTCTACATAGTTCCTAATAGAACTCAAATACTTAATATGTACAAGTTTTTGTGGTGAAAGAATAGTTGATAGTTACTCGTCGTTAAGTCGGGACTCAGGAAATGGTTAAAAATTTCAAAATTAAATTGCTCAATGAGTTCCACAGTGCGATCAGCTGCGTGTTATCGGTCGTTATCCTGTAAAATCTTGACACCAGAGGTTAGCAATCACCGTTTCTTATTCTGAATCGCTCTTCTCAAGTTTCTTAAGTTTTCAGTATACACGTCGGCATTAATTGTCATACCAGGTTCCAGGAAATCAACTAATAATACGCCTTTCCCATTCCAAAAATCAGAAGCCATAAGCTTGCTGTTCTCAAACATTTGCTTAAACTCTTTGATTTTGGGGAACTTCCACACGTCCACTGTTGTGTTTGGTTTCAACATTCCTCTAACAAATCCAATTCCCGTCGCCAGTTACATTGCGATTCCGGTACTCATCGTTATCAATTTTGCAGCGATGAAGAAAGGTCAATGTAGAGACCATTTGCTAGTTTTTGTGAACATCCCTCAACATCTTTGGAGCGCACCTGTCGCAAACTTTGTGGCACCGTAGGCTGTTCATGACAACTTCATGCAGTCCGTACATGAAATTTAAGGAAAGTTTAGAACCGATTCCATAATATTGGAACGCCGATCATCACAAATTTTCTTATTAACTTCTTTCACAAAATCGTCATGGACAGCAGAAGGTTTTCCATAGTTCACTTTTGTTGAACCATCTCTTAAATTCCTATACCAATGGCCGGACTTTTCTTCATTCATGATGCCTGGACCATACACCTCGCATATTTGACGGTAAATTTCGGCAGCGTTTTATTTTTCTGCATGGAGAAACACCGCGCACACTTTGCACTTGTGGGATTTAGAATCGTAGTTTTCATTTTAGCTTTATTATACAACTGATGTTACGGTCCAAAAGAGCTCTTTTGTCGGTACACCATGGTCGGACAGCAGCAGAAGAAATGGTAATGCCTTCGACTTAGCTCAGCGAATTCGGGAGTGGTTCACAAGAGACGCTTAAGGGAAGGAAATCTTCCTGGTTGTGTACAGAGTAGGTAAAAATTAGTGAGCGCCACCTTCCAAACCACAGCTGATTGCCGGTGGAAAGGCCGAGAAACCAGCAGCTTACGGGAGATCGAACTCACCTTTATTGTGCCTCCTCCTGTACTCAATGCTTACAAAGTTCATGCACCATAAAATACACAGAAATATAAGATACGGTGAATTTTAATACAAATAATAATAATAATAATAGGTATTTATTTCAGTTTCAGTTATAATTACAATTAGTAACACAAATGTAAAAAAAAACAAATACAAGGCAATCTTCCACTTAAGTTATATCCAAACTTGAGTGTGGAAGTACACATAAACAAAATTATAAAACTAAAAGTTATTCCTCAAACAACAAATGTATTTAGAATTAATGAATGAATTAATGAAGACGGCAAATAAATATAAATTATTAAAAAGATAATAAAAAATTATAAATTACTGCAGCGGATACAAACATTTACTCAAAAAGGCGTTGAATTTCTAATCGCGGATAGCAGAGCAGCCATTCTTTAATAGATTTAACATATTTTCTGTACGATTTTTCTTCCTTTATAGGTTTAGGTAAAATATTGTAAACCTTTACGGCAAAAAATGCATGACTTCTTTTGCCGTGAGATTTCTTTACTACAGGACAATCCACAATTTTATTTTCTTTATTGCGCGTTCTGTAAGTATTGGATACAATGTTTCTATTGAATAGGCTGGGATTTTTAAAAATATTCTGTAGTAAAGCTTTGCAATATAACTGCCTTATATCAAAGATTTTTGTTTCGAAATAAAGTTTATTTGTGTCGAAGCGTAACTTTTTACGAAATATAATTTTTATAAGTAATTTTTGCACTACTTGTAGATTTTTTGAAGTCGTTTTATAAACTCCTCCCCAACCCAAAATACCATAGGATAGATGTGTTTCAATTAACGCGGTGTAAATTTGTTTTAAAGTTTTAATAGGCAAAAATTCCCGTAATTGTTTAAAAACATAGCAGAAACCACGTAATTTTTTTACAAGTAATGATGTATGCATTTCCCACTTTAAGTTTACATCCAGAGTTACACCCAAATATTTAATTGTATCCGATTTTTCTATAAATGTTTCGCACTTACACTTCGCCTCAATACAATCAAATTTATGTATTGTTATATGCATAAAACGTGGCAAGGAATTTTTGTACGATGCAAAAGGTACAAATTTAGTTTTTTAATGTTCATTGTTAGTAAATTACTGTCCATCCATTCCTTTATCATTTTTATATCTTGGCCTATCTTATTTTTAAGGATAGGCCAATTTTCCCCATCATACACTATGGCAGTATCGTCAGCATAGGATAAAATTGTACCAGAAGATTTACAGGTTAATAAATCATTTATGTAGATAATAAAAAGTATCGGACCGAGCACAGTTCCTTGTGGCACTCCAGTCTTAATTATTAATGGTTCGCTTAATGTATCCCCTATTCTAACAAATTGCTTTCGATTTTTTAGATAATTTTCAATAAGTAAGTTTGCGTTACCTCTTATACCCATATAATTTAATTTTTCTAAAAGTTTCGTATGACTGACGGTATCAAAAGCTTTCGCAAGATCGATGAATACTGCTATTGTAGGGGTACTTTTATCAATGTTATTATAAATTAACTGCATTAAATATGCTATAGCATCTTGCGTGCCTAATTTCTTTCTAAAACCAAACTGTCTGTCAGATAATAGATCGTTTTTTGTTAAAAAAATCAACGAATCGTTTTTCTAATGCTTTTTCAAAAATTTTTCCTAAATTTGATAGTATAGAGATAGGCCTATAATTTTCTATTTGTTGTTTATCACCCCCCTTGTGCAATGGTTTAACAATTGCTATTTTGAAATCTTCGGGACATTTAGATGTTTCGAAGCACAAGTTGATTATTTTTGTAAGAGGTGGAGCAACGTAATCAGCCACTTCTCGTAGGGTTCTTGCCATTATTTTATCAAATCCTGGACTTACAGTAGCTTTCAGTTCCAAAATATATCCTTTTGTTTCGATAACATCTGCGGGTTGAAGAAATATGGTACTTTTACACGGAGGCGAATCGGTTTTCGTTGTTCTGCAAGCGCTATTAGTAATTTGATTTGCCATTTTTTCTGCAATACTTGTATAGTATTTGTTAAATTCGTTAGCTATTTGATCTTCCGCAATCAAGTTAATATCGTTTACTTTAATGCTTTTTATGGAATCCGATGAGAAATTTTTATTTAAAGAATTGTTGATTGTTTTCCTAATAAATTTACTATCATTGAGATTTCCGTTAATTTTATGTTTATAATACGAGGCTTTTGTTTTAGATATTAAACTGATAATCCTGTTCCGGTAAATTTATATTGTTGAAGATCATAGGCATTATTCGACGTTTTATACTTCTGGAACAATTAATCTCGGATTGTAATAGATTTAAGTAAACCCTTTGTTATCCAAGGTTTTCTGGGCACTACATTCTTTTGTTTCCTTATTACCATCGTAAAGAAACCCACATACTCACTAAGCTTATCTACAAAGGCAGTAGTAATTTTATCCAAATCAGTTTCTAAAAACATATCACTCCAGTCTTCATTCATTAAATATTGTTTAAGCTTACAATAATTTACACTCTCTTTTTTAACACATCCTTTAAATGTTGGAGTCACTTCACATACATTAATTTGTAATATTATTGAAAAGTGATCAGTAATTGTGGATTCTAGAATTATTGGCGTTATTTCATTTCTGCTTATCTTGGTCTTTATAAATATATGATCGATGCAGCTTTTATAATCGTTTTGTATTCGAGTATAACTATTTATACAAGGTACAAAACCAGATTCATACAAATTATTTAGATATTCATTTGCAAAATTTGAGTCTTGTAGAATATTTATGTTCATATCGCCAATAATAATTTCATCCCGATAAATGCATTTTTCCAAAAGATACGCGTGAAAATGTGAATTAAAGCTTTCCACCTCAGATGATGATGGCCAATAAATACATGTTACGAAATAAGTTTTCAGTTTCGTTTTTACACAAATTCTTAGGCATTTAAGTCCATCAATTTCTATTGCTTCAAATGTAAAATTTAATGAATTTTTTATGAAAACTAGGACCCCATCATTTTGATTAAAATTGCCAAAATTGTACAAAGTATTGCAACCTTCGAGTACAAAGTTATGATGGTTACACACCTTCCAAGTTTCCGACAACGTTATAATATCAAAGCTAACATCAAACTGACTCAAGATTACTTGAAAATTATCAAAATTTTTACCTACACTACGTATATTATTATGAAATAATCTTAATCCTTGACGTTCATTTAACTTACTATTACAGTCATCAACGTTCAAAAAACGTAGAGTATTATATTCACGAACTTGATAATCTTGCACAAAATTAGCCATTAGTAAAATGTGATATTTCGTTGTCTATTATTTCTACTTATTACAATTACTGGAGGTCTTCAGAACACTGCACTCTAATAATAGATGGTGAATCGGATTTGCGCACAAATAATTTACAGTTTTTAAACCACACATATTTGAAAAACTTTTGGTCTTCGCCAGCTTTCTTATTTCTTGCTTCGTAGAATATGTCACGATAATAAGGAGTCATGTGTTCGTTTACAAAGATAGGTTGCTGGGGCATATCTTTTTCCAGCTCCGATGTATTTGGCCTTCTACTTTTACACACCTTCAGATATTCATCGCGAATCTGTCTTCCATTAAATTGAATAACTATAGGACGTTTGCTGGGATTTTTTATGTTAAGTCTGTGAACAACTTCAATATCAGCTTTTTCAATTTCAATCCCTAACTTTTTCCATAGGGTTATTGCTGTTGCACTTCAGCTTCGTCAGTCCAAAGAAATCGATGATGTAACTTATAGCCTTTATGGAGATACCAATTGCAAAAATTATACGATTTTCGGAAACATTATCGCTTAGATCAGTTAAGTATTCGTATGAATTTCGAAGAGTAAGGAAATGTTCATCCGAGCTCTGATAACCAATAAAAGAATACACGGAAAAGTGATACCGTACGTGACCGTGAACCCGCTTGTCGGGAATCATGTGTCGAGTGCGATAATAACTAAATGTGAAAATACATAATGTGAAAGCAACGATATAGAGACATCGAGGCCACCGACACCTGATGAAGTGCTTTCCGCACAGCAAAATGAAGCCCTTATTCAAGATAATCAAGCGAAAGCAATAGAAGGTGCAAAAACAGAAACAACTGCTAGAGAACAGATAGAAGTTCTAGTTGCTATTTTACAAGGGCAAGTAAATATGTTGCAACAACAAATGCGACAAATGCAACAAAGTCAAATCCAACAGGAGAAATTGCAACAAAGTTTAGCAACAGAAGAAAATCGCTAAAGTTGAAGAAATCAACTACGAGACCGATGAAGGGGAACTAGCCAGAGAAACAGAATGGGTGTTGAAAGAAAACAGAAAAACTAAAAGAAAAAGACTGAATGCCACACCTGAAAACACACAATCAAACAAAGCTTTTACTAGCAAAAGTAAGACAATTAGAAATAATAAGATAATACCTGAAAAAAAGCCGCCACAACCACCACCAATTACAATGATTAAAATCACCGACTACATTAAGGTCAAATCAGTTATATTAACCACAGGCTTTAGAGGTCAAGTAACTAAAAATAAATGCAGAGAATGAATCACAATATTGAGAATTAGTAAACCAAGAATATAAATGGCATTCATATGAAGGTAAGCGATGTAGACCAATAAAGGTAATAGTAAGACCGTTGCACCCCACATGCAACTCTGAAGTCATAATCAATTAGGACCAAGAAATGTTAAAATTACAGATGTACTAAATATTCTAAAAAGAAAAGAAAAACCCCTCTCCTTTTGTTCACGCTCACGTTTGAGAATGGAGAGGATATTAGAAGATATAATAAATAAATAACTGAGATACAAGGCATGAGAGTTAAAATCGAAGCACTAAAGAAATCGAATATTATACCGCAGTGTAAAAGTAGTCAACAGTGTGGGCACAGACAAAGATACTGTCAAAAAGAACCAAAATGCATAAAATACGCAGGGAAACATACTACACAACAGTGCCAGATGTATCAATTGTGGCGAAGGACATCTTGCAAGCTACAGAGGGTGTGCAGTAGATAAAAAAAAAGCAAAAAACGAGA
Source organism: Limonius californicus (assembly GCA_014611495.1). NCBI lineage: Eukaryota > Metazoa > Arthropoda > Insecta > Coleoptera > Elateridae > Limonius > Limonius californicus. The sequence continues at coordinate 60,845 of JABXWE010001133.1, forward strand.
CAATAAAAGCCTAAAGATAAAAAACAACAACACAAAGAACGACAAATCAAAATCATCAGGTACGACGAGAAACCACATTTGCGCAATCATCAGGGGCTAAGGAACAACCCACACAGTCCAATGACAATTGCACATTGAATGATATGCTAGCTATATTAATGGCTGGATTCGATAAGCACGTTCAGTTAACCATTTGCTTAGAGGAATTATATAACGAAGATTTCTTCTCTCTGTAGACTTTCGATATCGGATATGCGTATAGCACGCTTGGCCAGGGTGCTTAGAATTGCTGCCTTTTGTAGAGGGTGATGATGAGAGCTGACGTTAAGGTACTGATCCGTGTGTGTTGATCTTCTATATACGTTATGTCCCATCGTGTAATCGGGTTTTCTCTTTTCCGAGAGATCCAGAAAGAAAAGGGTATCGTTTTTTTGACATCCATGCTAAACTGAATGTTGGTATAGATCAGATGTAGGCGGACTAGGAACTTGTGTAGGGTTGGACGTCCATGAGTCTCTCCCGGTCAAGATTGTAAAGAAATTATTATTTGAAACATGGCAAAGTCCAGGGGGATGTTTCACTTAGTTTTGATTATTGGAATCCAGAACATATCTTAAGATACAGAATCGGAATGCGGTTCTCATTTCTAGAATCGCATTTTATTCTAGGATCTGATTGAACGTTGTAGAATGGGAAAGCCATTCTGTACTCAGAATTCCTCGACAGCACTACTAATACGTATTTATGGTTTCGGATCGTCTTAAGAAAATATTGGATAAAGATGAATTTTCATTTGTTCTCGGCATGCCTAATATTATTAATATCAGATCACAGATGCACAGGTACCGGAGCAACCGAACAGATTTAGTTTGTACAGAAAACTTTTATTAACGGCTCTTGATAATAGTTTACACATTTTTATTTATTATTTATTGGTAACATGTTTTAACACAAAAAAGAACATTATAGAATGTGTAATGTCGATTCTTTTAAATCTATCCAGTTGATATTCATACTGAATATTGTTATTTGTTAGATTTAAGCCATGAAGAGAGATCTCGAATAAGCTTGTACAGAGCTATGAAAGTTTATCAAACTATTGAAACTGATTTTTATAAGATCCAAAATATATTAGGAAACTTCCACCAAGATCGGATGTTATATTGTGAAATCAGAATTACATGTTTAGTGTTTTAGAGTTGTAAATAATTTTAACAACTGAACAGTATATTGATAGATATTTTATTGCCCTAGGCAAGATAATAGTAATTATATGTATATGTTTGTATATGCCATTCGTCAAAAGACTTTTTATCCCACTGCTGGTCACCGGCCTCTTCTATGCCATTTGCTTCTACTCAGCAGTAAGGCAAAAATACGAGAGACTTACAGTTTAATGTTGAATGCGATAAACAGAAATTCCGGAGAAGGATTTTAGCATTAATATTCCACGGTTGCCGACCAGATTGGAAAATTGTTTGTGGAGGGTTACAGGGTTACTAATTTATACATTTTGTGTATTAAGACAAGCGCTGATGTTGCATAATAAGATTTTAATTATAATAATATTATGTGAATCAAGGAATTATACGGTGATTCGTTTTATAGCATTGTGTAAAGAGTGACGGCCTTTCCTAAACGGTCAGTAGCGATTGTATAGGGTTAGACGAAGGTGACGCTGTTTAAAATATTTGCTTCAATTGTTGCAAGTGGAATGTTGATTTGCGTAACTATGTTATATGGTTGGAAGTTGAATATACATATGTAAGTCCTATTTGATTAAGGTTTCAAGTCAAACCTTAAAAGATCCGATTAAGAGGCGATGGCATTGACAAGGCCTTTGGGTCACTGTAAGTAAACATTTAGTGCGCTTTATGACCACTCAGTTTAGGTTTGTAAAAATGTATTACATGTAGCGAACTTGGTAGTGGTAGCCTCATTGGAATTATGGAATGAGTCAATAGCGGCGCCCCTTGTAAAATATACAGGAGCATAATAGTTTGACATATGAAAAGGTAAGTCAATTGTGCTTTAGAGATGATCTAGAAAATATTTAGAGGCGTCGGTTAGCAAACAGGCGTTAAAAGCATTTTATGGTTGTTTAAGTCGTATGTCTAACGTTAATTTTTAAAATTATTTTGGACTAGGATCCACGACACTAAATTTTATTTCAATGTAGATACTATCAACTATTACTATTATTATTTTTAAATTTTTACTAGTCTGATATTTGCTTTTTACGCTGCTAGAATACAACTAGATCCGGTAGATAACGAGCATTTACGACAGCGATGTTTAGATTTGCAAGACTTGAATTGCTTATAATTCAAGTAGTCTAGTTTGCTAAAACGTTTGGATTTCATTTACAACCATAATAGCAATATTTTGTTATCCGCTTTGGTGTTAGGCAACAATGTTATTATATTTAGGTAATTAAAAATTGCGTACAATTATAATTTTAGACATTTACGAAAACATTTTATGGAAATATTTTGATATATAGTTTTGCGATAAAATGTAATTAATATCAGGCAACTTTAAATAGCTTTTTCTTAGATAAATAATTAAATTAATCAGTTGTTATTTATACACTTTTTCATCCTTTATTAGTTGGTATACATTTTATCTATTATTTTCTATTAGTTGGTACACATTACGTCTATTATTTCCTAAGTTTAATGTTACTATTGTAATTACACTTAGCACACTTAATAGCAAAGAGTTATTAGTATTGTAAATTCTTTAGTATTGCGTGTTACAATTCTGTTACGATTCTGATATCAGATTTCGTGTCCTAGACAGGCCAAATTAGATAGCTGTTACGACTGAGCAGATAATTTTGTTATGTGGAAAACTGAAGATACGGTTCATTATATTAATAGGTACAATTCGTGAGTAGCTTCATTATTATTTTTTGAAGTTTGTTAGCTGGTATAACTAGAGCTATTTGTGCTGATAGTAATGTAGCTGGCAGGATCTACGTTACCAATTAAACTGCGAGAGCCGTTAGTCCTTGAGTAGATAGCAACATTATCAGAGCCAAGGTTACTAGAGTGGAACGCAGAATCACCCTTAACCGCAAAATTATCAGAGATTTGTTTCATCGGGTGTATGCTGGAATCAGCGTTTACAGCAAAATTGTTAGTGTCATGGTTACTCGAGTAGATGCCAGAACCATGGTTTACCGCAAAATTGTCATAGCCATGTTTACTCATATGGATGCCAGAATAACCGTTAACAGCAACATTTTCAGAGCCATGGTTATTCGAGTGGATGCCAGAATAATCGTTAGCAGCAAAATTATTAAAGATTTGTTTCCTCGAGTGGATACTGGAATCACTGTTGACAGCCACATTTTCACCACCATTGTATCTTAAGGGGATGCCAGAGTCTCTGTTAACAGCAGAATTTTCAGAACCGTGGCTACTCAAGAGCTTGCCAGCTTCAGCGATAACAGCAACATTGGTAGAATCACTATTATGAGCCTTATTAGCAGAATCACCGTTATCCGAAAAGATTCCGGCGTTACCATTAGCGGAAAAAATTCCATTAACAGCGAAATTAGGCGAATTACCAGAACCACTTTTACCGGAAGAGATGCGAGAACCACCATTACCAAAAGAGATTCCAAAGCCACCACCGCCACCGATTCCCAGTCCACCAGACAAGCCACCGATACCGAATAGGTTTGCAGAGCCTCCGATTGTAAGGCTAAAGCCTCCGTTACTGGTAGAGATTCCCTTATGAGCACCCTCTGAGTCATCGTGATTTTTCACTATGAATGTATCAAGAACGTTTCCTAAAAAAAAATGAAAAGCATTATAAATTGGTATTTTAATTGCTAAATTCAAATGTTGTAGAATTGTTTTAGTCAATAGATTAAAGATACTATACCCTCCTCGTCCATACACTCTATAGTTGTAGTCCAGTTTTCATCATCGCCGCCTTGTTCTTTACTTGATGTACACTCTGTCGTACCTGGACTACAAAGAACCCCGTGGCACTCTACACCTTCATCAGTAAGCTCTTCATCTATTAACTCGCGGTCTGAAAATAACATAATAAATAGAAAATATCAATGTCTGTTAGTTGATCTGATTCTTCTCCTTATACAAACAGTCGCAGGATACAACGCACAAACCTAGATGGTCAGCGAGACTAATGGATTGAGAGTGATATTGCGAAATTAAAATGTAAACTAACTGACACGAGAGTTTTGCACAAAGCTTTGTATGGTACTTTCTGTTGAAGAATGTTAAATTTTAACTAGGAACGCAAGTTCTTTAATTAATAATAGAATAATACATCGCTGCCGAGATTCATAACGGTACACTCTGTACACTGTTGTATTTCAGTATTGTACAAATTCCCCTCTGCTGTTTTTGTTAATAGTACATCCTATACATTACAGCATGGTTTAGTTCTTCCGGTGTTTACTTGTTTTTTAAGGAACAGTCTGTATATTATGTTCCTATTCCCTAGAGTGTTGTATTTTTTAATAGAATATATTGGTTTCTACACAAAATATTATCTTGTAAGAAGTGGAAAGTGCAATATAAGGTATGAAAAACGGTGAGGATGTCGTTAAGATAAGTTTCCTGAATATAGTACGAAAAATATCATTTACACAAATTTCAGTTTTCAGCAGGAGGAAAATGTATTTTAAGGGATGAAATGTCCTTGCAGAATGTTTCAACACTTACATTTATACGAATTAAGTAAAATTTTAACTTAAGATTTATATATAGCATGTGGACTATAACATCGGTACATATTTCAAGTATTTGAGGACGGAAACAATATTTAAACAGATAAGTGCCTATCAGGTTGCTTTTAATACAACTGGTGGGCATAGAGTGCAGAAACAATTATTTTATTTATAAATTATATACTTTTAGAGGTGAAACGTGCATTAGAATTATTTTAACATAATATGACTGAGAGGACGAAAAATTGTATTTACACACATTTTCATAACTGAGTGTAAACTGATATTTAAGGGATGAAATGGTTATGAGGATGTTTTTAAAGTAATTTTCTTGAAAAGGCTCGCTTAAGTGACATTTACAAATATAAACCTTTTAAAGTGTTGGAAGCGCATTTTAGTGGTTAAACTTCTCATGGGCGGGACCGGAACTTTTGGCGCGGCTGATTTTGCGCGGCCGGTATGGCGCAGGGACGGTTTGGCGCACAGACGGTTTGGCGCATGGTCAGTTTGACGCAGAGACTGTTTGACGCTGGGACGTTTGTGCTTTTCAACTAGTTTATTCTATAACAAGTTTTGTGATATTTATAAAACTGCGAAATTATCCAATTTTATGAATAAATCCAATTGATAAAATAAATGATTTATAAAAAATATTTTCAACAAACGTTCAAAAATAAGCATCTAGAACATTTTGTAAGCAACAATATTGTGGTATTTATGTTATTTAATCAGAAAATAATATTTGCCTATATCAAAATATACCGCATGTGGAACGTCCATTAGAATTATTTTAACATAATATGACTGAGAGGACGAAAAATTATTGTATTTACACACATTTTCATAACTGAGTGTAAACTGATATTTAAGGGATGAAATGGTTATGAAAATGTTTTTAAAATAATTATTTTGAAAAGGCTCGCTTAAGTGACATTTACAAATATAAACCTTTTAAAGAGTTGGAAGCGCATTTTAGTGGTTAAACTTCTCATGGGCGGGACCGGAACTTTTGGCGCGGCTGATTTTGCGCGGCCGGTTTGGCGCAGGGACGGCTTGGCGCAGAGACGGTTTGGTGCAGAGACGGTTTGGCGCATGGTCAGTTTGACGCAGAGACTGTTGGACGCAGGGACGTTTGTGCTTTTCAACTGGTTTATTCTATAAAAAGTTTTGTGATATTTATAAAACTGCTAAATTATCCAATTTTATGAATAAATCCAATTGATAAAATAAATGATTTATAAAAAATATTTACAACAAACGTTCAAAAATAAGCATCTAGAACATTTTGTATGCAACAATGTTGTGGTATTTATGTTATTTAATCAGAAAATAATATTTGCTTATATCAAAATATACCGCATGTGGAACGTGCATTAGAATTACTTTAATATAATGTGCCTGAGAGGGAGAAAAATTGTATTTACACACATTTTCATAACTGAGTGTAAACTGATATTTAAGGGATAAAATGACCATGGGGATGTTTTTAAAATAATTATCTTGGAAAGACCGGCTTAAGTAACATTTACAAATATATCCCTTTTAAAGAGTTGGAAGCGCATTTTAGTGGTTAAACTTCTCATGAACAGGACTGGACGTTTTGACGCGGCCGGTTTGGCGCGGTCGGTTTGACGCAGGTGCGGTTTGGTGCAGAGACGGTTTAGCGCAGGGACGTTTTCGCGCAGGGACTGTTGGGCGCAGAAAACTTTGGGCGTTTAAACTGGTTTATTCTATAACAAGGTTCGTGATATTTACGAAACTGCGAAATTAACCAATTTTATTAATAAATCCAGTTGATAAAACAAATGATTTATTAAAAACATCTTCACCAAACGTTCAAAAATAAGCATCTCAATATATACCGCATGTGGAACCTGCATTAAGATTATTTTAACATAATGTGCCTGAGAGGACGAAAAATTGTATTTACACACATTTTCATAACTGAGTGTAAACTGATACTTAAGGGATAAAATGATCATGGGGATGTTTTTAAAATAATTATCTTGAAAAGGCCGTCTTAAGTAACATTTACAAATATATCTCTTTTAAAGAGTTATAAGCACAAAGCGCATTTTAGTGGTTAAACTTCTCATGACCGGGACCGGACATTTTGACGCGGCCGGTTTGGTGCGGCCGGTTTGGCGCAGAGACGATTTGGCGCAGGTACGGTTTCGCGCAAGGACTGTTGGGCGCAGTGAACTTTGGGCGTTTAACTGGTTGATTCTATAACAGGGTTTGTGATATTTATAAAACTGCGAAATTCTACAATTTTATTAATAATTCCAACTGATAAAATAAATGATTTATTAAACATATTTTCACCAAACGTTCAAAAATAAGCATCTAGATTCTAGAATATTTTTAATGCAACAATATTGTGGCATTTATGTTATTTAATCAGAAAATTAATATTTGCCTATCTCAAAATATCCCGCATGTCACTGCGTAAAAGACACCCATCAAAATTTTAATAATAAAAAAGATGTACAATGGTACTGTCATTGGCATGCGGTATATTTTGAGGAAAGCAAATAATAATTTTCTGATTAAATAACATAAATACCACAATATTGTTGCATAAAAATATTCTAGATTTAATAAATATTAATAAATAATTTGTTTTATCAATTGGCGTTAGTAAGAAAATTGGATAATTTCGCAATTTTATAAATAACACAAAACTTGTTATAGAATAAACCAGTTTAATATATGTACGCGCCCAACTGTCCCTGCGCCAAACCGTCTCCGCGCCGAACCGGCCGTCAAAACGTGCGGCCCCGTTATAATACCTACGATGGTTGATTAAACATAATTTTCTTGAGTAGGATGAGACAGATATTTTTTAAATCAGCAGTTTTATAATGAAAAGTATCTAACTCCAACGCCTAAAAGTATTTGCACGGATTTGTTATTGTTTTGTATTTTTATGGATCCATGCTGTTCCATTTTTGATCATTAGACTTTAGACTTTTAATTTTAATTATATTTATCACTAAGTCTGCATTTTAGTATTTGTATGAGCGTATGAGTTTTTCCTATCTGGTATCTAAAGTTCTATTTGTCTGGCCTATGTATACATAATTACACTGCGAATAGTTTAATTTGTAAATACCTGATTTTAGCAAATAGTTCTACCTTTTGAGCCGAATAACGTGATGAAAGTGTTTTTTACTGTTTTAAAAATTACTTTAAATGTACTTTATCTGATTATCCGAAATCAAGATCCAGTGTGCTGTTGCCCTAGCTACAAATGTTTACAATATTAAATGCTTTCGAAAATGACATGTAAAATGTCGACATACGTACATTGCACAAAAGTGAATAAATGCTGTTGAAATTGATACTATTATTATTCAAAAAAAAAGTTTAAATGACAGTTTACTATTCACAACCATAATAAAATAAGTAATTGCAGGAATGCCACTGCTGGATCATGAAAGCTGCCCCCTCCCCGCTCTCCGGGAGCAGTTTTCCCGCGCTTTCTATGAATTCTTGACACTACCGGACAGCACCAACGCACCAGCTTCTTGTTAACATCGGGTAGGGTTTTGTCGAGCGAAGATCTATGAAACCTTCACATGTAGAGTAGCTACAGTAGCAGTTCATCCACTTCCGAGATTATGTTTTGTTTTGCAATAAATCTTGTCAAGAGAGTTGTGTGGATTATATTATAGGATGGTACAATAGTTTGCAGTAAAGTAAGAGTCGTAGAAATATGATCATATACAGTAGGTACTGTGCAAATTAGCTGGGATAATAGGAAAATACAGTAACGAAGACACAACTACAATATTTATTTGTTTAATAGTGTAGTTAGTAATGAATTAACTTCAATTACTTCTATCACCCTCTCAACCACTGATGCCACATCTCCTTTACATCGGGGTCGTGGGACCACACTTTCATGACGCTTTCAATCATTTTGGTTTTCATCGTACAATCTATCTTAGTTATGTGCGTTTTAATAATGGCCCACAAATTTTCAATGGGGTTTAGATCGGGCGAATTTCCTGGCCACTCCAATCCCTTCAAATGTTGCTGGGAAAAGAAACTCTTAGGAAGCCTAGAATTGTGAAATGAGACTTCCGCAGTGTTGGGATCATTTCCGTTTTCAGAATCCCTATGTACTTTTTGCTGTCCATCGTTTCTTGAATGGGGTAAAGGGTCTGTGGCCTGGATGCTGTCAAACATCCCCAAGCATGAGCTTGGGTGGGTGTTTGGGGGATTGCTGCATGTGGGGGATCGAAGAGGTCCTCCAGGCGAGTGGCAGACGCTATTTGACCTGTAGCCATGCAGTTCTAAGTGGGTTTCGTCGGAAAATATTATTTCTTACCAATCCTCCACAGTCCAGTCTCGTGTTTCTTTGCCCAGGATCGTCTTTTTTGCTGACTTCCATGATTAATTTAATAAAAAAAGTCTCCAATAAAAATTGTTTCTGGCTTTAGCGATTATTCGCTTGTTCTAACTAATTCGCACAGTACTGTATATCATAAACATCTCTTCATTTCCCTATTTTTTTTTGTATTTTTTAGACAAATTATGTTCTTCCAGTCTTATGAAGAGGATTTCTCTTCCTAGATTTTTCATTGGTATTATTACAGTGGTTTCTAAATATGTTTTTAAATAATCTGCTGCTATGTGATTTATCTCTATATTTACTATATATAACCTAAAGTAACAAGTTTGCGTACTGCTCATAAAACAGATCGTACATATAAATAAGACTATACAAAAAATAAAGAATTCATGTGGCTTTTCCATTTGTGATACCGTTGAATAGTTTCAATTCAGTTCATGCTATAGTATCTACTGCTATCTGCTGCTCTAGTTTTTGAAATTCTTGGGAGATATACCTCTCTACTTTTTACGTTCAATTTCTTTAACGTATTTTCTCCAATCAGCTAATTGCTATAGCAGAATTTCAGTCTTCAATTTTTGTTAGTGTATCCACTTCTCCATTTCTCGCCAATTTCTTGTCATTTTATATAACTGACTGTTATTACCTATATTTATTGCATTTTTTCTACTAGATGTTCTCTTACATTTACTTGCTATCGTTACATCCTAGATTTCTATTTTTAAAAGTTATTACGAGATTGACAGTCATCATTGAGATTCTTAAATCTTTATTCGCCACTTTAAAAAATTTGCAGATTATTAAAGCCGGACACCCAATCTGCTATATTATTGATCTGCTACTCTTGCGTTGTTGATGGGTTTTATGCTATTCAAGCGTCTCCGCGCCTTAACCTTGATCCTTCGACTAGTCCTTCAATACCGATAGGTTGATTGCTGATGCCGGAATTAAATGACATCATCCAGTAGATGTAAGTAAGCAAATCGCTAGGTATGCGGTCGATAAGACAGTTCAACTTTAATATAGGGTTTAAATTAAAAAAAAAGATATTTCAATATAAATAATACAATTGAAATTACTTGCAGTAGAGGAGATGTATTTAAATAGAGTTTCTAGAATGTGGTTTTGCTGCAGTAATAAGGTATTTAAATTTATAGTTGTAAAGAAAATCTTGCCTTTGGTATATATTAGACATAGTGTTCTTTTCTCGTACTTAGTGGTTTAATACTTACTGTATCTTCCATTATAATACTGCCCTTCACAATGAAACTCAGCCAGGGCAACCATAAGCACTACTACAAAATTCATCTTCAATGATCGAAGGTTATACTATAAATTTAATGGTGAATGGTACTCTTCCGATTGTCGATTAAATATTACTAAACCTGTCTGACATAGGAACCTGCGAATCTTTGATTACATCACGTGATCGAAGTTAATTTTGCGAATTCTTGGGGGGATTACCACATGAATGGAAAACGAGGCTCTCGGCAAGTCTTGGCTAGGAATTTTGTGGTAGACGTCTATTTATAATAACAGGAAAGGTATGCGGCGAGGTTTAAACACATATCTCTACAGAATAAATTACTAACCAAGCAAAACACAGAAGTTAATAGAAGATGAATGTGTCCCTGCTACATTTAATATTGTATGAAAAGATTTAAAATCTCAACCTAGTATCATTGTAGACAGTAACTTCAAATTTCAACGAATAAACATATTACTTGCAGAAGAAATAAATGTATAAATGGCATCTGAATGTGCTTGTAGGTTATATAATAATATAATATATTCTTGTATATGTTTTAAATAAATAAAAAATTAAGGCAAATGATTTGGACAGAAAGCCGGGTAAATTTAAGTACTGATGTAGATTCCCGCCTGTCAGTGTTATGCTAATATGTTAAAAATACTATGTGTTGCCTACTTTCAAATTAATAAGCTAACGTTGTTAAAAAAGTTTCCATTTTGTCCTATCTGTTGCAAACCCCACTGTGCAAAATTAATTCTTAACAAAAAATCATTTTCGGTTAATTCTTGGTGAAGAATCATTTTGAATGGGTGAAATTTATTTTTTTGTATTATTTTCCAGACCGAAGTATGCGATATTCCAACCAAATTTGCAATCTCCCTAGTACTGACATGGGGATTCTCAATAATGTGTAGCATTACTTGGTTTTCGTTGTCGTCATTGCAAGCAGGTGGGTTTGCATGTACCGGTTTCTTATAATCCACAGTTCCCGTTTCACGCGTTCTCTCCAATAATTTAGTAAATGTTCGATGTTCAGGGTGCCTTCTGTTTGGATATTTATTTCTGTACAATCTGGCTGCTTCATAAGGATCTTCATCTGCTTTTCCAAATATTAGGAGCATATCAATTAACTCGTCTCTCGTATAACTTAACGGCATTTTAAAAACGTATCAATTAATTTTAAATTAACAATTATAATCTTCAATAATACAATTGTTATTAACAAGCACTGAAAACTAAATTGCATTGATTGACGTTTGACTACTAGATTAAAGTTTAATTGTTTCTTTTGTGTCTACCGCTACTTGATATTGGACAAAAATAACATCGAGTGTAAAACATTCATGCGCTACTAGATTAAAATGTTAGTTTGCTTTTTGATAGGGAAAGAAATGAACTTTTAAGAAAAACGAAATACTATCGTAAAAAGAATGTTTTTAGGATCTCAATAATAAAAAAAAATGATGGCATTCCATTTAAAAAAAAAAGTTGAAAGTCGCCATTTTGAAATAATTCGTCCAATTGAAAATCTGATATCACCATCGTGTAGAGAATGTCCTGAAAGATATTACTGCCAAATATTTTGAAAGTAGTACCCATAGTGTGGTTAAAAAAAAATAAGGCGCATACTCTGAAACAGGCTGTATAAGTCTCAACTACATATATTGTTTTTGTATTATTCAACTGCTTGTATACAATTTGTTGAATAAGTTTATTGATGTTTAATCTGCAAATTTGCTTGGTCAACTGTAGCTGTCACCAAATGTTGTTATTTTTGGAAATATTTATATAGAACACCCTGTATATTATTTCAGAATCAACATTTTCAATAGTTAGCACTTAATGCAGTTCATAGTTAATACAATATTAGGGTTTATTGGTAATTTATAATATTTTTCCCAATTTTCTACCTATTTATATTTACAAATGGATTTCACGTGTAAAATCACTTGTAAATGTAACTTTAAAAAGCATTCAGAATGTGTAAGCCGATATGGCAAAGCAAATTCTCTTCAAGGAGGCCCTTCAAATGCCTTTTCACTTTTTGGAATTAACATAAAAGCCTGCCGGTAAGTAATTAACTGAAATGATTTAAAATACCCTGTAACACGTTTGAATAGCTTGTAACAGCAACTTCCAGTATAGGAACATTATGACTATTGTAACAATATGAATTACATACATCGACATAGATTCAAAAAATTGGTCTGTCTTACAAAATTTAAAACTTATTCTAGTGGTAAGATAGCTTAAAATTATATGAGATTTAGAAAAATATAGTATACAGTCCATTTACTCTTAGAAACAATTTCCAATAGAACATTTTTTAATTTAATACATACAAATTCAATTAATAAACTGACAGAATTGTAGTATACCCACTGCAGGATTTAACAGTATTACACAAAAATCAAATGTTTTCCATCAAGTAAAAGTTTTAGTAAAACACCCTACATTTTTTTATATTATTCTGATTTTTTGCTGCAGATGAGTATTAAAAAACACTCCTAAAAAATAAGTAAAATCAATAATAATTATTTATCTTCTTATATTTACAACTATTTCATTTCTGAAACCACGATGTCAGTAGTTAAGTACTGTTATTGGAGAAACTTATAAAGCGGAAAAATTACATAAAATGGTCAAAGCAGTGCCCTTCAGATAATACTCCCTTGTTTACCATTTTCCACGGCAGTTTAATAAATAGAAAATTGCCAAAATAAAATTGTGTAGTAATTTGGTCATCTGTAAATTTTTTTAGGTACTGTTTATGCTCAAAAAATCAGACAATACGAAAATATAAACCTATACAGGGTGCTCTCATTAAATCCAAAAATTGAAATTTTAATTATCTCCACAACGAAATATCCTTTTGTTTACATTATTGAATGGAGCTTTAAAGGTACTACAAGTTTATAAATTTAACCAAATACATATCTAACCAACTAAAAAAGTTAGCTATTGTAGACTGTTCCCATAAACGACTGTAGTCGGCAGGCAGCAAGATTTATTAAATAATTAATTTTCTATTGTAATTAATATTGTTCCCATACTGATAATGTTTCAATTTGGAAAATTAACTAGAATAGCATCATTTTGTTTATATAAACTTAAATCTGAATACCGAATTTACATAAATTAATTGCTTTTTTTCTAAAAACTGCTATTACAAGCTATTCAAAAATGTTACGGGGTGTTTTAAATCATTTCAGTTAATTACCTTCTTAATTATTCAGGGCGTTCTATTTAAAAATTTCAAGAAATTACAACATTTGCATGTAGCTGCAATTGATAAAGTAAAATTGAAAATCAAACATCAGTAAACCTTTTCAACAAATTCTGCACAAAAGTTGAATAATACAGAAACTGTATGGTCGAGACTTGTATGAGGTTGTATCATCTTAATCTGCTATCGATGAATAATTGAAAAAAAAAGTAATAATGTACTGGAAATTCCCCTTAAAAAAATAACTTTAGTTTGTCTCGGCTCTACCAAACACTCTGTATGTCTGTAAATAATTTTAGGTTGTTCAGAATAACAATCTCACTTTCATAATAGCATTTTCTGAATAATAATAAAGATTTAAACAGACACTTTTACTTTTTCATGAAAACAGCTTTTCAGAAATTTACCTTAACGTTCGTAGTTTGATCAAAACCATCCATTTGATTCAACAGCTCTAACAGAATCCTCTGAACCTCCCTATCAGCACCAGTCTGCGCATCAAACCGTTTAGTAGCAATGGCATCAATTTCATCAATAAATATAATTGCTGGGGCATTTTCTTTAGCTAAACGGAACACATCTCGAACCATGCGAGGCCCCTCTCCCAAATACTTTTGGACGAATTCAGATCCAACAACACGAATAAAAGCAGCTGAAAGATGCTACAATTAGTATTGTACGTTTCTAACACTAATTTTAAATTACCAGTTGTATGATGTGCGACTGCTTTTGCAAGCATGGTTTTACCACAACCTGGAGGTCCATACATCAGTACACCCCTAGGAGGATCAATACCAATTTGCTTATACAACTCGAAGTGAGTGAGTGGAAGCTCAACAGCTTCTCTAATTTCCTGCTTTTGCATGTCCATACCTCCAATATCGCTGTATTGCACATCGGGCTTTTCATCTGCTTGCAACATGCTGATGGAAGAATCTGCTTCAGGTGGTAGAACGTCAACCAGGGCATTGCTGTGTTTATGTAAAGCAACACTAGCAGATGGTTTTAAAAGTTCTCGGTCAATTGTAGACAAAATACGAACATAATAATTTGAGCCGGTTGTTGAACCAACAATGCCATTGTTTTGATCAACAGCTTCCAAAAACTGACCAATTACCAAAGGAACCGACTGAATCCGTTTTACTTCCTCCTGAGCGTGCAAATACTCCTTCTTCAGGTTGCGTTGTTCATCTTTAATGTATTCCTCTTGAACTTCCAAGAATTCTAACAGTTGCTGTAATTTTTTGTATTTTGTATACAAATCCTCCATGTCCATATCCTGGAGGGTTTGCTTTTGTTCTGCTGGACTCCCTTCATCCTTTAATTTTACAATTAACATTATAATGACAATCAAAAAAAGAAACGGTAAGTGAGGTTATGATGTTTGAATTTTGTTTGCATTTCATTCACAGCAACCTTGGTTTAGTAAACATCATCAAGCAATAATTTGAATTGAATTATTTGTAAAAAAATTATTTAAAGACTAACCTTATCGTTTAAAATTGTTTCTATTCCTTCCATTTTTCGGATGACTTGTAAATTCACATCCAAGTCTCACATCAGGAAACGGATTTCAAAAATTTGAAACGGATTAGCGCCATCTGGCGGTACGTACGTCTCAAATACATTAAGTACAATACAGAGGTCACCGTTGTATGTTTTTCATGTATGATCTACTATGTGTAATAAAACTTTTACCACAACAAAGGTTTTAAAAATACATCCGTACGTATGGTGGTGTTTACCACTTTTGCACATCTTCAGTGGCGTACCTCGCGCATTTCACACTCTAAGCGTACCAATTTTTAACACTTCCCTGTACTGTATACGACAAAATAATTGTTTGTAACGATCTTTAAATCAAACGAGAAATAATAATGCAATTGAAAATACATCATGAATATTTCCGTTATATTTGATAAATACACTGTAATAATGTAAAACATCCTAAAACACTGTTCAATAAATTCTTACGTGAAGGACAAACACCCTTAAACTGGAATAATGCGATCTTGATAGTATTTAAACAGGAATACAACAATAAAATTATAAACGGGCCAGTTTGCTCTTACTGTTTACTAATATTTAAACATACATAATCGTTCAGAAATTGGACCAAATTTAGTCCGGAAAACAAGCCGGTAGAGAAGAAATTTTGGTACAGATTTTGAATATCGAGGCGCTAGCCATTCTAATTTTGTTACAAAATAGCCAAATCAATAGTATGTATACAAAAAAATATTTACGAGAACGCAACCCTGGCAGTGAAGCTAATATAAATCCAGTAGTAATGGCAGAAGGCGTGAAACAGAACCATTCTCCCCTAATGTTTTACTTCGTGTTTAACGGATGTATTCAAAAAAGCAATTGTGAAAATGAAGACAGTGAAGGGAGCAAACCAAATCACCTGAGATTTATACAGTGTATTAATTTCTGTTATTCCACCGAACGTGCAGTATATGCTAACCTACCTACAGCATAGATCCAAGGAAATAGGTTTAAAAATAGACGAAGACAAAAATCATGAGCAATATACGATAATCGGTTCAAGATAGATGGCATCACAACAGAAGTGGAAAGTTAGACCTCCTCTTCAGTTGTCACTTGTCAGTCTGCTTCTGCCGACTGGTTGGACATGGCCTTCCAGTCGTCTTGTTGCTTGGCTTCTCTTTTTAACTCCATTTAATTACTGCTTCCAGTGTCTGCCATTAGTTGTTTCATGTATTGTAAACACTGTCGTCCTTTTGCCTTTCCCTTTAATCTTCCCCTCTATGATATCTTTTAATAGGCTTTTTAAAAATACAAACTAGGAAATAATGAAATAAATAGGCGAATTGAGTTCAGATGGGCAGCTTCAGCTTGCGGTTGTTCGTAAGATGAATTAAAAAGTAAGATAGACCAAACATTATAAACAAAACCCTTTAACCAATACGTTATTCTAGTTCTCCCTTAGGCTGTTGAAAAATGGTCTTCAACCAAGATTAAATAACTTAAATTGTTAGTACCACAAAGTGCAATGGAGGAATCAATGGTGGACAGAAAAAAGACATCGTATAACCAACAAATGGATCAAGGAAAAGATAAAGATAATGCGAAAGATAATTCAACAGAAGTGGTAATGAGCAGGACATATAGCCAGAGCAACGGGTGATATATGGCCAAAGGTTATAATGCAGCAGAAACTCAGATTGGGAAGAAGGTTTAAAGGAAAACCAACATTGATGAATGGTGACATTGGACTACCATTGAATCCAGGAAGCACAAGACAAACAACAATGGTAAACACTAGAAGAGGCCTACAACCGTAACGGGTCATGATGATTATGAAAAACGTTTTCTTTTTCCATATAAATCATAGAAAATAATTAAAGGTTAGCAAACATTGACATGTTTCCCTCTGGCAATGCAAAACCAGCTTCTATTGTCGTTTCTCTTTGAATTCTTGTTTGAAATTAGATTATTTTGTTCTATGTAATCATCCACTTTCTTTTTATTATTGCACAGTTAATGACTTTCTCCATAAATTCTGTCATCCATTTTCAAGGATCCATTGAAAAGTTTAGAGTTTCTCTGTACATTGGTCAATGGTGATACCGCCTGTTTGCAAATATTTTTCTTCGTCTTCTTCTGACTTCTGATTAGGCCTATGGACTATTTTTCCAATTTATAAAGAATCCCTCCGTCTCTTTGCCGGCCTTGTGAACGTTTTCCCATTGGCGATTTGTTTCTCGTCAATTTCACAAGATGGGTTTCATCCGTCCTAGAGATATGGTCATTCCATGCCTGCCTTCTTGTTTTGATCCACTCGTTTATTGGTTGCACCGGGCACTGGTTCCTTCATTGCTTATGCGATCTCAGTTTTGCCTGTTATATTTCTTACAGTTTTTACTTCGGTTGTTGCCATGACAAAATTTTAAAAACATAAATTATTGTTATAATGGTGTCAATAAGTTAGGAATCTCTAGATATTTAAAATTTACTTTATAATCTATGAGGATTTATACACGTAAGGTGTATATATGTATCTGTAATTATAAACGGAAGCCATGATTCTTTAGTGTTGTTAGTGTTAGTAGTAGTAGTACTAATTAGTAGTTGTTTGTATATTGATGATCTAATTTGAAAGTTCCAAACTGCAGTGTTTAGAGTTTTTAATTTAAAAAGATTATTCTTGCCGAATTTCCTGGCTTCTAAATCAAAACATCAATGCCTTTTTTCAAAATATCAACTCTTGTTAAAGTATAACCGTCTTATATAGGTATTCCCTTCTCTTTATTTTCGCTCGCTTTTGCGCATTTGTCGAACATCCCTAACTACTCGGCGGTAGAAATTTAGCTTTATTTTAAAAACAGAAAAACTTTTTAAATATTTAATGTGAAACAAATGTATCATTTAGTACACTCTGACGATTATTTGAAATATTGAAAAATTCAAAATAAATGTTTCACTTAGTCTATTATTAATCTTAAGTAAATAGTTGTCGTTTACGGATATTAATTGAAGGAGAATCTGTCCAGGATGCATATAATTGTACACCCTTTTCCGCCACCTCTATAATCGGCCACCTGCGTGTTCAACGCTCATTTTCCCCTTGAAAGGAAGGACCTTGTACAGTGTGATCATTTTATCTAGTAACAAGTAGGTAGGCTACACCTCTCACATGTGCATGAAATTCACAAGTAACTCTTCATTTGATGATGATGATGATTTGGAAGAGCGAGATCTAGGACGCGGTTTTCCAAGCATCTCCATGCACTTAGGCCATATGGCCCATTGTACACCCTAACTAAGAATTTTGCCTTTCTGGGGTAATTCCAACTCCAGTAGTGATTTTTAACGTGTCACACATCGCAGTGGCACGGGACCTACGGCTTTACTTCTTATCCGACAGAAAGCGCATTTTCAGATTTATCTCCGCTAGAAAAGTCTCGCCGACCTCAGCCAAGTTCAATCCCGCGTCCCTTGGATCTAAAGGCAAATGCGCTAACCACTAGACCACCGAGGCCGGCAAACTTTTCATTTAGCTATAAAACATATTTTTTTACATTAAGAGTCCTTTGGACAGGCAAATATCAACTAGTTTTATTAAAACTTCACAAACTTCTGTACAAAATTGTTGATTTGTATAGATTCTTGGGGTATTAATAATCAGTTTCAATGAATTCTAATGGCGAGAAAACGGATATGATGTTGATGTAGAGGGGCGGCGGACTTAGCAGTACGACGACATGCACAAAGATACCCGTACAGACCCCTTCCGTCACATAATGCCTTTAGCCGTTTGGAAAGAAATTTGCGGCAATATGGTCAGTTTTCCAGGCCAAAGGTGAGACCACGCATGCCACAACTGTAGAAGCTAAAGTAGGCATCGAACAAGTAACTGGTAATCCCCATGTAAGCCAACGGTAGTTGCCAGAACTGTAGGTTTTAGCCAGAGTTCAGTATTTAACATTCTAAAAGCAAACCGGTTTCATCCTTACCGCGTCACATTAGTGAATTTCTGCCAATTTTTAAGAAACGAAGTTACTACTGATCCATTGTTTTTAAAAAAATATTCTATTTTCTGACGAAGCAATATTTAATAACAATGAGTGTGTACATAGACACAATTGCCATTTCTATTCACAAAATAGCCCACATTAGATTCGGCAAGCACACTTTCAAAACATGTTTACTGTAAATGTGTGATGTGGTATCGTTGACAATTTTATCCTTGGTGCCCTCTTCTCTGAAGGCAGTGTAAACATAGACATTTATTTACTTTTTTTAGAAAATTATTTGCCTCCACTTTTGGAAGACAGTCTTCTTTGTGTTAGACAGCGTATGTGGTTTCAAAATGACGGACACCTGGCCACTTCCATAGAATTGTAAGAAACTGCCAAGATGAAACTTTACACAGCAGATTAATTGCAAGAGGTTCAATTCATCCTTGGCCTCCACGTAATCCGGACTTAGCTCCGTTAGATTTCTTTTTGTGAGGTAAAGTAAAAAACGACGTCTACGAAACTCAAGAATATTTACGTGAAAGAATTATTGAATCATGTGGGTCAATCATCCCACACATGGTAACTCGTGTTAGAAATTCTCTTCTGCGGCGGATTGTCTTATGAACAGCAAGGTGGACGGCAGTTTGAACATTTATTACGTAATTAATTAGTGTTCTTCTTGCTGTTTTCATTTAATTTTTTTTTGATTTTATTGTTATGTCAACATATTTTTTTTATTTTACCCTTGGGGTAGTCATTAACGAAATGAACGACATAACCGAAGAGATTAAAGCCAGAATTGTCACAGCCAACAGGGCCTACTTTGCTATGAATGACATCTTTAAGACAAAATCAACATCAAGGAAAAAAAGAGTGAAAAAAGAGAACAACGTTTAAGAATATTTGAGAGGAAAATCCTGCTGGACCAGTCAACGATAGGGGAGAATGGAGACGAAGATACAATGCAGAAATAAGGAGACTCCAGACCAGATGTAGTCAATGTCATTAAACGAATGAGAATACAATGGATCAGACATGTGATGCGAATGGCACCTAACAATACAACTCAGAGGGTGTTTAATAGTGTACCCACAACATCACGACCCAAAGGAAGATCTCCGAAAACTGAATGCAAACAACTGGGGAAGAATTGCCAAAAACAGAACGGACTGGAGGAAAATAGTTGAGTCGGTGAAAACCCTCGATGAGTGGTAAAAAAACCGAGAGAGAGAGAGTCAACATATTTTTATGCTATCTTGGCTTTCCCTGTGTTTGTTTAAATTATAAAAAATAAATATTGTAAATGTAGCTGTTGCAAAACTGCATCTTAATGTATTAGTAAACAGTTTCATTGTAGTTTCTTAATACATCCAAGAGCGTATCCAGTCCAAAACGGAAGGGGGGGGGCAGCTTTCTGAATGCAACTTCTTTCATGGGGAATGGGGGTCCACGGGGGGCATGCAATAATACACAATTACAAAAGAAAACAGGATTAGTTGCAAATTTTCTAATTACAGCTTCCACTAATTGCTCCTATTTGCGAAAACCCATTGACGATGAATGCATAGCATGTCTCATTTATCCTACTTTCACCAATAGCGCTTCTAAGCCATGTTTTGCGAAAACCCATTGACGATGAATGCATAGCATGTCTCATTTATCCTATTTTCACCAATAGCGCTTCTAAGCCATGTTTTAAGTCGGCGAACGAAGCTGAATGAACGCTCTATAGTGCTTGTTGTGCAGCGCTCTTATGTATGTACGAGGTAAATAGCTTCTGGAATGTTTTCGTTGTTGATGCGTCGTGAAATGAGACGAGATTGTTCTAGAAAGCGCCTTGTTACCATGGACTAACTATACATCCATCTGTGAGAAGTAACAGATGGCATGGCGGTCTCTATTTCGTAATTAGTTTCATTGAGAATGTTGACATACCAACAAACAACCTATTTACCAATTTTAAAAAACTTTGTTGTTTATATTTTTTGTTTTATTTTAAATTTTTTCGACCTGAATACGCCCTTGAGTACTTCCAACGTAACTACTTTGATATTTATTTATTTAAACAATGTAAAGTTTTCTAAGATAGTTAAGAAATACACACCGCTGTAATGTGTGTAGCCTACCTACCTGTTATAAAATACAGTAATCACCCTGTATATACCTAAGTTATACTGCACAGACGAGTTTTTCAAATTACTAAAAACCGTCAAGAGTAAATTCCACAAAGGTTCAGGGAATGGTTTGCTTAACGCACCCAGGACGGACCTGTCTCACAAGTTCTCTTAGTACGCCACTGCTTACGTTGAATTATTTTAAATTTATTATAAAATTTTTAAGTTTTCATACATTAGTACTATACTTTGCTGTTTTAGTAATAAATAATAATAGAATGTAGCATTCTAAATTTCAATACGTAATATAAACAGAACATGAAAAAGATTTTCATGCAATAAACACACGCATACACGTTATATTATTTTCTTGTATTAAATTAGTACCCATTCCCCCACATACATGTATCATATACCTACCTGCCTATTGTGTTGTAGTTACTATTCTTAAATCTTAACTTGTTTATCTGTGTTGCGATTATTGTACATTTGCATATATTAGCATGCAAATGTTCTAATGGAAAATGCAAAAGTGAAGCAGATACAACATTTAACACAGACGGCACAGACTGAAACGAGAAAGAGGTACTCTATCCCGTTTCAAATCCTTATCAGAAATTCAATAGTTTTGTGTTTATCATTACTACTTAATTCTAAGCAATATCTTACCAAAAAGCTATTTGTAATTTATATAATTAGTAATATGTAATTCCCATAAAACCTGGTATTAAAGTACAATGGCTAGTGCCATTATATTGTTTTACATCCTTACTTTATGGCATTAATTATGATTTTAAATTAACTTTTAGGGTTTGGGTAACCTGTTAGCAAGCACTTGATATTTTTACACACGTCATCCTTATTTCAATTCACATTCAAATTTACGGCCCACCTTTATTTTTAGCTCCGCGACTGCTCAGTTGTGGTTTTAAAAACGCTAATTTGTTACAATATAAGCTGGAGTTGCTTTTTGTAGGAAAAATTCAACTGGAGAATATTGTAAGGTTGCTTATAATTACAAATTTCCAAAAAAACTAAATAATAACTGCATTTTAAAATGTAATTCAAACACAATAAACTTGTAAAGTGAAATCAAAAAGCGCTTCCATCCTAAATTATTCCACAAACAAAAATTCCCAGAAGCTAAGTTGTTTAAAAATCGTCGTGCAGACTGTTGATTGTGTTCAAAGTTTTAACATTTAGTTGAAACGTGAAGTTAAAATTTAAATACATATATCTATTCTGACCTTGGAAAAAGTTACCTTGTGACTTCCAAGTGTGGAACGTAAAGACATAGTTTGGGACATACGTATACCATACAAGTTTTGTGTCGAAAACAACACAGCGTAGCGCATATTTGAATTTTTATTAGGGACCGCAAAAATGTGTACTCATTTTGATTACACGATTAAACCGCTGCTTGCTACATCACCACGATTTCGCGAATAATGTGCTGTAGGTACACAAATGTCGTTTCTGGAATTATAAATAATACAAGCGGACGTTCTTTGAAGTTAACTTAGGAAAAATACCTTTCATATGTAAAAAATATGCATTACAGTTTAAGTAGACGAAATGTTTGGTACAATTGTCATCAGTAATAAACCTCCACGAATGGTTAAACTAAAAACCTTCTTAAACGGTTTTCTTTTCTATTAATGAAATCGCACTTTCGCTATTGCAGGTATTTAGTCTATTTCTGAACTTACTCTCGAAATCCTGTTATTTTATTATCAACACACAATGTTGCATGCACAATGCACAGACTAAACTGTTCACTGCATAAAATGTTGGCCAAGTGGAACGAAGTTTGTTATATAAAATTAGA
This sequence comes from Limonius californicus, assembly GCA_014611495.1. NCBI lineage: Eukaryota > Metazoa > Arthropoda > Insecta > Coleoptera > Elateridae > Limonius > Limonius californicus. Next base: position 83,819 of record JABXWE010001133.1, read on the forward strand.
GAAATAGAAAATGTTTAGTTTTAGTATAAAATAATTGTATCTAACATTATGCATTTTTTCGGTGCAAGCGTAACTAGTTCGGTTTGGTAACTAATTTTTGAAGAAATTGTATGGAAATCTGAATCGAATCTATTCGTTACAGGCCAAAAATTAATTACAGGACTTACATGTAAATGCTGGCGTTTTCAATTTGAACTACGAATAACAGTTATGGGTAAATAATCTTAAATTAAAAATAAACCAAACTTGCTATGCTTTAAAATGGTTCTAGGTCATTTGTTGCCACCACTTGCTCGCCGCCGTTTGCTCGCTGGAAAAGATGCCCGCCAACACAGTTGCTGCTCCGTAACTGCACCAACGCAGGAAAAACTAGATTTGTTAGGCACTTTCTTTTGTAAATTAATTTAGCATATCTTTTGCTTCATAATTAAAACCTTTACTTTGTTTTTCAGATACCATAGACATATTATTTTCTAAAAAATTTTTTATATTTTTGGTTTATAGAAGCGATCTGAGCGGATAACAGTTTATTAAAATTTTTGGAAACTTCGAATACTGTTTCTATGCCAATAAGGCACTTTTAACGAAGTTTCGCAAAGTTAATAATTAAAAATAATGTAAAAATATATACAACAGAAAAATCAGATACACTTTTAGTTACTTTTATTAGGAACAAAAAGTAAATAATTATTACTCTTTACAAATTACAATACAATGCTTTGACTAACAACATTCCTTAGGCTTGGAGGAATGTACGATATCTGAGAATTACCAACTATTGCAATTACTTGTTGAGTATTTCTCCGGCGAGCAGATATAGTTGTCTAGTATAGAAACACGCGAGCAAACGGCACGCGAGCAAATGGTGGCGAGCAACGGTGGCGAGTAAGTGGGCGGACCTTTAAAATACAATGAGATCATTAATACCAATAAAAAAACTGCTTTCCCCATCCGTGTTGCCAATATTTATTTTCAATCTTGGTATAGTATGAAGTTCGGCAACGAAGTCATTCAGATTTAAGTGTACATTTTATTTTTACTGACAGTGTCTTTTATACAAAGTTGTTAGAAAGGTTAATACTGAATTACCTCAAAAAAATATTAACTTCCACAAATCATATACAGGGTGGGCCAATGAAAACGAAACAGACACGATTTTTCATATTTATCGTCATTTTTTTTAAATCTCTTGGACCCATCAATTTTTGTTTTGAGGGAGAATCTTTTTGCCTTTATTTCCAACCATGTCACTTTAACTTCCCTTAAAATTTTAAATGATAAATCATGGTAAATGTAAAAAATCATGATATATTAGTTTTTGGCGGGTTACTATCTTTAGACGGTATTTTCTCGAAAACTACAGATCCGAATTTGAAAAACTAGGAAGCGTTAAAACGAGAATTTAATGCCCTTTAAAATGATGTATCACTCGACCCCCTTTCTTAATTAAAATTTTAGAGGTGAATCTCACCACCCCTAGGACTTAGGAGGTTGAAAATAAACATAAAAAGTTTCCCCCTCAAAACAAAAATTGACCGGTCCGAGAGATTTTCTTAAACGTTCTGTAACTAATATCACATTGTGGTTTTAAAATAAAACTTTGATAATATTGTATTTTTTTTAAATTGGTATTAATGTTCTCTCTATATTATTGTGGTAAGTGAATATATAAAAGTACAGTAGATTTCGCTTATAACGAACCTCAAGGGACCCCAAATATCAATCGTTATTTCTGATGTTCGTTATAAGCAATTATAACGAAATCATATTTAAACTAATAGACCGTGTTTCGGGACTTCAATTTAGGTTCTCTATAACCTGTAGATCGCTATAACCGGGTTCGCTAAAAAGCGGTTTCTACTGTATACAACAAATTACGAGAACTGTCATCTGACGACATTTCCAATTATTTCAATATAGTATTATTCTGACAGTTACCGTGTCGGAAAGTTCTGTTCAGTGTAGCGTGGCACAGCGCACAATTTCTCACAAATGAAGGCGAAAATTCGACTGAAATTCTTACAAGATAGCGTGCATAATATGGCGACCAATCTCTTTCTAAAAGTCAGGTGTTTAAGTGGTCGAAATCTTTTACAAACAGGAGAAATCATGTTGAAAACGAGCCTCATGTACGACGAGCTACAA